>CM029013.1:108050330-108187830 GCA_016801055.1 Panax notoginseng
CCATCTCGTAAAATTCATAATAAATTCATACGTTCATTTTTAACGGTTCAAAATTTGTGGACATATACTTAACTTATATATGTATAACATATCCAAATATTACCACGATCCAACGGTCGGATTAAAAATTATAACCCCCGCAAAATATCTCAAAAACCCTGATTTTTAATACCTCTATTCCGACAAAAATACTGATAAAAACTCAACATTAACTCCTTCATTTTTAACCACAAAAATATATTCCTCATTTATATTCACATAAAATAAATTTTTCTTATCATATGAATCAATAATTAATTATTCACAAATAAATTATAGAATCACATTTATGACAACCAGGCCGTTCCCAGGAAAGGGGGCTTTCCAATAAGAATTTCTCCTTACTGGCGCGCAATTAGGTGACCAAACCTCTTCTTAGACAGAACTTTCTAGACATTGCCAATAATGTTATCTAATAATATTATTCAAATAATATGAATTATTGATCTGATAATGAAAATACTGTGCAGTGACAATTATTGAACAACAATAATATAAAATTTTTAACGTAGCAATTATTGAATCAATAAAATAAAATATTGAACAGTAATTACTGTAACAATTATTGAGTAGTGCCTTCTTACGTAAGAATTAATAATTTCAAAAATACTGTGCAATGCCGTGTGCTACTGTGTAATAACGCGTATTACTGTATTTTAACCACCGGGTATTTCAACAGTATTAACGATAACAACTACGCCGTTATTTGTAAAAACTCAAATTTGTCGTTTTCTTCATCGATAGTTATTCGTTATGGGGCCCACAAATGGCTGCGCCGTCGTACGAATATTCTCAGACAGAAAGAATATTCCACACCAAACACGAATATCCCCGACAACAATGAATATTTTATAAACACTTGCATATTTTTGAAAAAAAATTCATATATCACCCTTAACTTTAACTTTTATCAATTTAATCATTTACTGAATAGTAACTATAAGAAAAATTGAATACATTTTTTTCAAAAAATTCGGGGTCTTACAATCTCCCCTCCTTATGAAATTTCATTCCTCGAAATTTACGTACCTGATATTTCTAAAGAGTTGAGAATACCTTGCTTTTATTTCAGATTCCATCTTTCCTGTCATCAGATTTCTCCATTTCTCATCTCCTGTATTTCAGATATCATTCTAGAAATACAGTTGAACAAATTAACATATCACATAATATCCTGAATTTATGACTGACCAACAAATAAGCTTAGGTAGGACACACTAGCGAAGGATATTACTCGTCTCTCCCTTCCTAGTTTTATTCTCCGATCTCCCGCCAGAGACCATATCCCTAAGCTCTGATACCAACTGTAACTCTGGACACCAACCTATGTCAGCACCTTACATTGATACCTATCAGTTTGCCACCGCAGAACGGCGTCCCCTACGGAGAGTCTGGCTTCGGTGCTTTTCCTATCAACAGGAAGTCACCAGCGGAGAGGCTCGGGGCTCTTTACTTATAGCTCTGATACCAACTGTGACAACCCCAAAACAGGTCATTCCATCCAACCTATTCTGAGTCGCCAAATACATGGTACAGAAAGCACTGCAACTTTATTACAATAATTGTCGTGCAAAATACAACAACACATATGCTGTGAGTTTGGATATAAATATATACCAAATGTGACTCATGTTCCAACCGTGGACATCACCTCACAATGACACCTTACACAAAGGTATAGTCAAAAACTGTTTTAGAAATTAGAATCTTTGAAAAGTGCTCAAGGAAACCTTCGTACATGGGAGGCCATGCGTCTAGGTTATGATAGATATCATATGGCCACAGAATTATTCTTGGTTGACCCAATAGACCCTAAAGAAAAATGAGAAGATTACTATCATATTCTTCCCAATGGTGAGTCTTCTCTTGACATATCATTATCTCTACTGTCTCTAATTGAGAATTATACTTCAAACAAACACCAAGATTATATAGGTAGTGCTCGTATATATACTCAGCAAGTGGATGAGCACATCCCTGTCTTATGATGACACGAGGTTGTATGTCGTTAGACATCTTGTATGATAGTGGCAAACCACCCTTCCAACGTTGGGTACACCTTACCCTATTGGATTCACCAAATAAAACTATTAAATGAACTTTTCTATACTGCTTCGGGAGAACATCCACAACTAGAGATCACCGTTCTATTTCTCCGTTACCCTCGCTCGACCCAGCTACACTCTTATTACCTGAAAGGAATTGTGAAACAAAAGGTGAGCACAACTAGCTTAGTAAAGAATATCATGACTAAAGATAAATAAATTATCAATAGTCTTCATCGGTAATAAATTAGAGATTTAGAACATATGGTAGATGATAAAAAATTTCAACCATAGTTGCAGCGGAACGAGCAATCCATTAGAAGAGTCAAATAGACCATAAAGTCTATTATCTTTCCCATGTTAAAAATCCACCAACAATGTTTTATCCCTGTAATATCACTCAACAGTTCCTTTCTACAATCATATGAATAACTCATAATCATAATTGTGATTCTAAATTCCTCTTCGTACCTAGGACGAAGATAATTTTTATCACATGTCTTTACCTAAAATATCAAAGATCATGGTTATACCAAATCACAGTTCTTGTTTATAATCATGCTAACAATTTCATCTTTGCACTATGACCAAATATATTCATTATCATTTCATCTTTGCACTACAGACCAAAGATATTCAACAACAAGTCATCTTTGCACTACGGGCCAAAGATATTCATCAACAATTCATCTTTGCACTACAGGCCAAAGATATTCCTCAACAGTTCATATTTGCACTACAGGCCAAATATATTAATATCTCAAAGAAATATATAATCATTTTATAAACAATAATTATAACCATGTTGATCATTTCACCTTTGCACTTAAGCTGAAGATATTCAATTATAAATTCAATGGTCATGATCATACTAGTCAATATTCAACTTTGCACTACTGGCCAAAGAGAACCCAAAGTCATGATCATACCAATAATCTACCCATCTTTACACTCAAGTGAAAGAGAATTTCAACATCAGGGTTATAAAAATGTTATATATGATAATAAAAAAATAATATGATCAACATATAGATTTAATCTCAAGAGTAATATTCATAAATCAACTATAATTTGGTTAGAAAAAGAAACTAATTTTATCGTAAATAGTAACTCGTGAATAGTAATTCATGAATAGTAACTCGTGAATAGCAACTCAATGAATAGTAACCTCGACACAAAAAGGTAGAAATTCCACAATAAAATACATACCAATATTTCGGTATAATGATATTGAAAGAATAATATTTCTTAAGCTTATAAACAATTTATTTTAATTGTATACACTTTACTAAATAATGTATTTAATCATTCTAAAATACCAAACTCATAAGATTTCATCACCAATAATCAAAACCCTCATCAAAAATCTGCATATACCTCATATAGGATTCTCAAGTCATAAAATACTATTTTCCAATTTTCTTACTTCATAAAACATATTTAATTCATTTACTCATAACTAGACCATTTTCATGAAAAATACCAAATCAGTTCTAAAAATATTTCTTTTCTGGGATTTAGCATAATATAGTCCCATAGTGAACATATATTTTTCTCAGAATTTTTAAAAGTCATTTACTATTTTTCATATGGCCAAAACAGTCGAATATTTAGACATTTATCAAAAATTGTACTTTTATCTAAAAATTCTGAAATTCATAGAGTATACTCCTATCATATACATGTACTCCCAATAAAAATTTCATCAATTTTGGAGTTAATCACAAGAAATTATAAGCGGTTACTTTTAAAATAGTATTTTTCTCATAAAATTCATAACTCTCAATCTATACATCCAAAAATCACCATTTTTGGACACAATCAAGAAAACTCATCAAAATATCATTTTAAATTTTTTCAGAATTTTTAAAGGTCAGAACAATTACGAACTGAAAAACATAATAACCCTTAAAATCCCTTACTATCTCTTACCTCAAAAGTGCAGTATTTCTGACTGGAATGCAAAGCCGAAGGAAACTTGCACTGAATAGCAACTCTCAAAGTATCTAAATACTCACAAAATATGCTTCATAATATAGAGAGAGAAAGAGAGAAAGCTTATGTTTCTGATGTGATTTTTAATTCTAACTTAGCCTTCTATTTATAGGAAAATGTTAGCACGCAGAAGCAGACTTAACCTGCAACCTGATGGCTTTACCTGCTACTATTCCCACCCACCACATTTGAATAAAAATCTCAGCACATTTCTTCACCAACCAAGAGTGGGGTCCACCAATTCTAGAATTTTCCACCAAAATGATTAACTTCAAAAATTCAACATTTCTGAACCAGTCATCTCGTAAAATTCATAATAAATCATACGTTCATTTTTAACGGTTCAAAATTTGTGCTACTGTGTAATAACGCGTATTACTGTATTTTAACCACCGGGTATTTCAACAGTATTAACGATAACAACTACGCCGTTATTTGTAAAAACTCAAATTTGTCGTTTTCTTCATCCGATAGTTATTCGTTATGGGGCCCACAAATGGCTGCGCCGTCGTACGAATATTCTCCGACAGAAAGAATATTCCACAACCAAACGAATATTCCCCGACAACAATGAATATTTTATAAACACTTGCATATTTTTGAAAAAAAATTCATATATCACCCTTAACTTTAACTTTTATCAATTTAATCATTTACTGAATAGTAACTATAAGAAAAATTGAATACATTTTTTTCAAAAAATTCGGGGTCTTACAATCTCCCCTCCTTATGAAATTTCATCCTCGAAATTTACGTACCTGATATTTCAAAGAGTTGAGAATACCTTGCTTTTATTTCAGATTCCATCTTTCCTGTCATCATGATTTCTCCATTTCTCATCTCCTGTATTTCAGATATCATTCTAGAATACAGCTTCAAAACAAGGGTTAATTGAACAAATTAACATGTCACATAATATCCTAATATTATGACTGACCAACAAATAAGCTTAGGTAGGACACACTAGCGAAGGATATTACTCGTCTCTCCCTTCCTAGTTTTATTCTCCGATCTCCGCCAGAGACCATATCCCTAAGCTCTGATACCAACTGTAACTCTGGACACCAACCTATGTCAGCACCTTACATTGATACCTATCAGTTTGCCACCGCAGAACGGCGTCCCCTACGGAGAGTCTGGCTTCGGTGCATCCCCCATCAACAGGAAGTCACCAGCGAGAGGCTCGGGGCTCTTTACTTATAGCTCTGATACCAACTGTGACAACCCCAAAACAGGTCCATTCCATCCAACCTATTCTGAGTCGCCAAATACATGGTACAGAAAACAACTGTAACTTTATTACAATAATTGTCGTGCAAAATACAACAACACATATGCTGTGAGTTTGGATACAAATATATACCAAATGTGACTCATGTTCCAACCGTGGACATCACCTCACAATGACACCTTACATAAAGGTATAGTCAAAAACTGTTTTAGAAATTAGAATCTTTGGGAAGTGCTCAAGGAAACCTTCGTACATGGGAGGCCATGCGTCTAGGTTATGATAGATATCATATGGCCACAGAATTATTCTTGGTTGACCCAATAGACCCCAAAGAAAAACGAGAAGATTACTATCATATTCTTCCCAATGGTGAGTCTTCTCTTGACATATCATTATCTCTACTGTCTCTAATTGAGAATTATACTTCAAACAAACACCAAGATTATATAGGTAGTGCTCGTATATATACTCAGCAAGTGGATGAGCACATCCCTGTCTTATGATGACACGAGGTTGTATGTCGTTAGACATCTTGTATGATAGTGGCAAACCACCCTTCCAACGTTGGGTACACCTTACCCTATTCGATTCACCAAATAAAACTATTAAATGAACTTTTCTATACTGCTTCGGGAGAACATCCACAGCTAGAGACCACCGTTCTATTTCCCCGTTACCCTCGCTCGACCCAGCTACACTCTTATTACCTGAAAGGAATTGTGAAACAAAAGGGTGAGCACAACGAGCTCAGTAAAGAATATCATGACTAAAGATAAATAAATTATCAATAGTCTTCATCGGTAATAAATTAGAGATTTAGAACATATGGTAGATGATAAAAAATTTCAACCATAGTTACAGCGGAACGAGCAATCCATTAGAAGAGTCAAATAGACCATAAAGTCTATTATCTTTCCCATGTTAAAAATCCACCAACAATGTTTTATCCCTGTAATATCACTCAACAGTTCATTTCCACAATCATATGAATAACTCATAATCATAATTGTGATTCTAAATTTCTCTTCGTACCTAGGACGAAGATAATTTTCATCACATGTCTTTACCTAAAATATCAAAGATCATGGTTATACCAAATCACAGTTCTTGTTTATAATCATACTAACAATTTCATCTTTGCACTACGACCAAAGATATTCATTATCATTTCATCTTTGCACTACAGGCCAAAGATATTCAACAACAAGTCATCTTTGCACTACGGGCCAAAGATATTCATCAGCAATTCATCTTTGCACTACAGGCCAAAGATATTCCTCAACAGTTCATATTTGCACTACAGGCCAAATATATTTATCAACAGTTCATATTTGCACTACAGGCCAAATATATTAATATCTCAAAGAAATATATAATCATTTATATAAACAATAATTATAACCATGTTGATCATTTCACCTTTGCACTTAAGCTGAAGATATTCAATTATAAATTCAATGGTCATGATCATACTATTTAATAATTTAACTTTGCACTACTGGCCAAAGAGAACCCAAAGTCATGATCATACCAATAATCTACCTATCTTTACACTCAAGTGAAAGAAAATTTCAACATCAGGGTTATAAAAATATTATATATGATAATAAAAATAATATGATCAACATATAGATTTAATCTCAAGAGTAATATTCATAAATCAACTATAATTTGGTTAGAAAAAAAAAACCAATTTTATCGTGAATAGTAACTCGTGAATAGTAATTCATGAATAGTAACTCGTGAATAGCAACTCATGAATAGTAATCCCGACACAAAAAGGTAGAAATTTCACAATAAAATACATACCAATATTTCGGTATAATGATATTGAAAGAATAATATTTCTTAAGCTTATAAACAATTTATTTTAATTGTTTACACTTTACTAAATAATGCATTTAATCATTCTAAAATGCCAAACTCATAAGATTTCTTCACCAATAACCAAAACCGTCATCAAAAATCTGCATATACCTCATATAGGATTCTCAAGTCATAAAATCCTATTTTCCAATTTTCTTACTTCACAAAACATATTTAATTCATTTACTCATAACTAGACTATTTTCATGAAAAATACCAAATCAGTTCCAAAAATATTTCTTTTCTGGGATTTAGCATAATATAGTCCCATAGTGAACATATATTTTTCTCAGAATTTTTAAAAGTCATTTACTATTTTTTTCATATGGCCAAAACAGCTGAATATTTAGACATTTATCAAAAATTGTACTTTTATCTAAAAATTCTGAAATTCATAGAGTATACTCCTATCATATACATGTACTCCCAATAAAAATTTTATCAATTTTGGAGTTAATTACAAGAAATTATAAGCGGTTATTTTTAAAATAGTCTTTTCTCATAAAATTCATAACTCTCAATCTATACATCTAAAAATTATCATTTTTGGACACAATCAAGAAAACTCATCAAAATATCATTTTAAATTTTTTCAGAATTTTTGAAGGTCAGAACAATTACGAACTGAAAAATATAATAACCTTTAAAATCTCTTACTATCCCTTACCTCAAAAGTGCAGTATTTCTGACTGGAATGCAAAGCCGAAGGAAACTTGCACTGAATAGCAACTCTCAAAGTATCTAAATACTCACAAAATATGCTTCATAATATAGAGAGAGAAAGAGAGAAAGCTTATGTTTCTGGTGTGATTTTCAATTCTAACTTAGCCCTCTATTTATAGGAAAATGTTAGCACGCCGAAGCAGACTTAACCTGTAACCTGATGGCTTTACCTGCTACTATTCCCACCCACCACATTTGAATAAAAATCTCAGCACATTTCTTCACCAACCAAGAGTGGGGTCCACCAATTCTAGAATTTTTCACCAAAATGATTAACTTCAAAAATTCAACAATTTCTGAACCAGTCATCTCGTAAAATTCATAATAAATCATACGTTCATTTTTAACGGTTCAAAATTTGTGGACATATACTCAACTTATATATGTATAACATATCCAAATATTACCACGATCCAACGGTCGGATTAAAAATTATAACCTCCGCAAAATATCTCAAAAACCTAATTTTTAATACCTCCATTCCGACAAAAATACTGATAAAAACCTCAACATTAACTCCTTCATTTTTAACCACAAAAATATATCCCTCATTTATATTCACATAAAATAAATATTTTCTTATCATATGAATCAATAATTAATTATTCACAAATAATATTACAGAATCACATTTATGACAACTAGGCCGTTCCCAGGAAAGAGGGGGCTTTCCAATAAGAATTTCTCCTTACTTGCGCGCAATTAGGTGACCAAACCTCTCCTTAGACAGAACTTTCTAGACATTGCCAATAATGTTATCTAATAATATTATTCAAATAATATGAATTATTGATCTGATAATGAAAAATACTGTGCAGTGACAATTATTGAACAACAATAATATAAAATTTTAACGTAGCAATTATTGAATCAATAAAATAAAATATTGAACAGTAATTACTGTAACAATTATTGAGTAGTGTCTTCTTACGTAAAAATCAATAATTTCAAAAATACTGTGCAATACCGTGTGCTACTGTGTAATAACGCGTATTACTGTATTTTAACCACCGGGTATTTCAACAGTATTAACGGTAACAACTACGCCATTATTTATAAAAACTCAAATTTATCGTTTTCTTCATCCGATAGTTATTCTTTATGGGGCCCACAAATGGCTGCGCCGTCGTACGAATATTCCCCGACAGAAAGAATATTCCACGACCAAACGAATATTCCCCGACAACAATGAATATTTTATAACCACTTGCGTATTTTTGAAAAAAAATTCATATATCACCCTTAACTTTAACTTTTATCAATTTAACCATTTACTGAATAGTAACCATTAGAAAAATTGAATACTTTTATTTCATTAAATTCGGGGTCTTACACTATTTTCCTAAAAAACTCACCCTTTAAATAAATTAAATCGAGATATTGAAATATAAAGGGTAGAAACAACAAACACATTAGGAAAACGAATTCCGGCGTCGACATGTTGCGACTCTGCTGGGGATTATAGAGGTCTTAAGCCGCGTTCAATCTTGTTGATTTTCACTTTTTGCATTTACATATTATGTGAATGATCTATGTGTGTGATGAATGTTTCAAAATTTCAAGCGCATTATATTAGTGCCTCGCACAAAGTCATCATTTGCATGCAGTAAGACGCGATGAATGTATGTGAATGTATGCTGTATGATTCCTCCATCAGGAGGCAAACCCGTCGGTTGTTTATTACTATACTCTAAAGAGTGTTCCTTATGAGGCTCAGGAAAGGAACCATTCAGATCTGCTCCAATTAAAGGATATAATGCTTCCATCAAGTAAATTATGAAGATTTGGGAACCTTCATGCCCAAAAGCCAGCGAGAGTGATCATAAGATAGGCCAGCCTCTGAAAAACCCAATGTACATGATGTCTCTTCATGCCCTGATTACTCTTTCTTATGTATAAATGTCATCCATCTTAAACCATCATTAATATATATTTTTATACTGTCTTGTCATCAAAATAAACTAACCTCGGTTTTATAGGAAAAGATTAAAAAATCCCTAATATAATGCATAACATACCATTTATCCCTACCATATATACCAATATCAAGACTAAACTATATACCTTTTATATGTAGATTCGTCCTAGAACACGGTCCCAAGCCAAAAAGGCGCGGTCATCACCAGCTAAAATGGCCGAGAGTAGTGCATCAGAACCCATCCCTGTGTCTCGGGAAAAGTTTGAGGATTTTAAGACGCAGATTGCTGAAATGACTAGTCTGTTAAGAGAGTAGCGCAAAATAGCTCAAGTGCCTAAACTGAAAGTTTAACTTGAGTCCTCTGTACAAGGAAGCATCCACATGTCAGGGAAGGCCAGTGATACCTAAATACCTACTCCCGTATCCCAACTTGACAGTGGATCCGCCAAAGTGGCAGTGAGTAAAGGTCCAACGACTGAAATCATAGACCTTCGAGAAGACAAGGAAATTGGGGACATCAGAAAGAAGGTCAGACTATTGGAGGAAGCCATCCGATCTATCAAGGGAATAGGGTACTACGGCAGTGTCAATTACTCCGACTTATGTATTTTCCCAAAGGCTAGATATCTAGATAAATTTCAAGTCCTAGACTTTGAAAATATAATGGATTGGCCCTTATACCCATCTAAAGGTTTACATTGGCGAGCTAGGATCTTATGTCGAGGATGAAAGCCTTAGGATGCAACTTTTCAAAAAGAGCCTTACTTGGGAAGCTCGAACTTGGTATGCCAAAATTGATAACTCCAAGATCCATAGCTGGAAGGAATTAGCCCATGCTTTCCTAAACGAATACAACTTTCAATCCCAAATGGCCCTTATCGATACCAAGTGATCAAAGTTAAAAAGAAAAGTAATGAATCATTCTGGGAGTATGCACAAAGGTGGAGGTGCAAGGCAGCCCAAGTTAACACGCCAAAGGATGAATCTAAAATGGTAATTACTTTTGTTGACATCCAGGAAGCACCCAACTATGAGAGAGTCCTAGCAGGGATAGGCAAGCCATTTTTTGAGATGATAAAAAACGGGGAGATGGCAGCAATGGGCCTAAAATCTGGCAAAACCAAAGACCCACAACTTTGGAAGCAGTGGCAAAACACATACAGTCGGGCAATTATGCAAGCGCTCCCAAGATAGTACACAAGAGAAAGGAAGAAGATATATTCCTGTTCTTGCAAGGCCAATCCGCGCATAATAATAACATTCTAACTATTCAGAAGTTGGGCAATTACCCTCCATTCCAGACACCTGCAAATCCCAGAAATCCCACTGCCCAGAAGGTCGGGAAAATGGGTGGAAAAGGGTGTTTAGTCTCCTCAGAAACTCATTAGAGAATGTGTTGGCGCTACTAGTTATGCAAAAAAAGATCACCGAGTTGGCTCCCCTATCGATCTTAAAGGAAGAACATATGACCCGAGCAAGAAGTGTGCTAATCACTCTGGAGCCCCTAAGCATGATACTAAGGATTGTTGGACATTAAATTGAAAGTAGTATACACAAAAACCAATCATGTTTGATGATAAAGCATATACTTTGTAACAATCTTATTCATTTATTAATAAAAAGTATTAATTTATTAAAGGCTTTTAATTATCTACATGATGTTATTTTATAATATGTGATAAACCCATAGTTTTAAGCAATGCTTTTAGAATAATGATGATGATCATTCTAATGAGATCTAAATTCTTAGAAAGCTTAAAACTAAAATAGTTCCCAATCATTGGATTACTAAATTGGGGATTAGTGAATCCGGATAGATTGGTACATACGTTGCTTGCTCATTGAATGAGGATGATTGATCTCATAATCATTTGTGTGGAGACACTAAAGCAAGTATGTAGGTGCTTATTAGAGAATAAGTTCACTGAACGTGGCTCACTAAGGAATACCTAATGGAGTTTTACTTGCCTGTCAATATGAATTCCTGTAGTGATAGTAGTACAAGTAATCCTTGGACTTGAGATCATCATAGTATCTTGCGTATGATGAGTTATACTTTGATTTATTTCTTAAGACCCTTAGGGTATATCAAAGGTTATACTTGGGTATAATAAGTTGTACATGAAGATAATGTATGATCAATAAAGAATCTACCACTTCTAGTAAAAGATGAGAAATGTCCTATGTGATTCGATAAATGACAACCCAATAGTCCTTAGCCAAGGCAGAATAAAATTAGAAAAGAGTTTTTAATTTGCATTATTTGGAGTTGTGCATTTAAGAATCAAAATACATATAATTAAATAAAATAAGACTTGACAGTAATATTGATTAATGTTAAAATCTATATTATCTAGAAAGTCGTTGATTGCTAGGGAGGCTTATCCCTATTGTAGAATAAATATTATTTATTTAAATAAATTAATAATTTAATTTATTTATTTAAATAAGATTAAAATTGTTCTAATTGATTTATTCACAACTTGTTTAATATGGAGAACCTAAAGTGTCACACCATAAAAGGATAAATAATTATTTAAGAAGTTAGTGACATAATCGTAATAATATGTTAAGTGTATTTAATTTAATCTATGGTGATAGAATAAATTAAATAGCTTAATATTTATTATTTAATATTTTGGAAATATTAAATATATAAATTAATAAGAAGAGTCTTATTAATATTATTATAATTATTATTATTTTAATTTCTAAAGAATTTAGAAATTAATTAATAAAAGTACTCTCATATATCCTAATAAGATTAGGAGGCTGATTAATTAAAAGAGTTTAATTAATTATTCCTAATGAGATTGTGAGCCTAATTAATTAAAATAAAACTCAATTCCTTAATTGTTAAGGAGGGTTGCCCACATCTATAAATAAGAGGAGTCTTATTATGGGTGACAGAGTTGTTGTTGACTTTTACACAACATACGTAATTCCAATAGTTGGAGAATACGTTCTTTTTTTATAGAGATAGAAAACTAGGGTTTAGCCAACCACCCTTCTTCTTGAATATTTCTTCTTCCTTGGTGGATCACCTCTAGAGACCAAATATTTGGGTGGCTAACATTGATCAAAGGAAGGAACAAAACCCGGTGGATTCAAGTTGAACACGAAAAAGATTGGAGGTGAACTTTTGCCTAAGGAAGCTCGAATCTTCAATGGTATGATTCTTGTTCTTCATATTTTCGTTTAATTAATAATTGTGCATAAAGGGTGATCCAGGTAATGGTTTGTAAAATTTTAAAACTTTAGTTTATCACGTTTCCGCTTATTTTGTGCAATTTGATTACGTTCATGAATATTACAAACCTAACAGTGGTATCAGAGCCAAACTTTTATGTGAATTATTAATTATTTTAATTTGATATGTGATTAGAATAATTTAGTTGGGCATAATTTTGTTGTATAAAATTTTAAAAAAAATCAATTCGTGAAACAAATTTTGAAAAATAGTTTTTTTATTTTACTGAATTCGCGAATTATTATTTTTTCTTTCAAAAGGTTGATCCGTACATGCAGGATGTTAATAGGGTAACATGATTATTAATATATATATTATACTTCTAGTTACCAGGAAATCATGCAGGATCACTTTTATGCTCTTTTTATATATATGATATATATTATCCTGTTACCTCAGTTACCTAGTGTACCATTACCTGGATTATATATATATATATATATATATATATATATATATATATATATATATATATATATATATATATATATATATAAAAATTACCGTTAATATATATTATATATATAATATATTGAATCTGATTCCTTTGATTTCCTGTGTGTGTGTGTGTGTGTGTCCTTTACGGAAATCAAAGGAATCAGATTCAATATATTATATATATAATATATATTAACTGTAATTATATATATATATATATATATATATATATATATATATATATATACACACACACACACACACACACGAAAAGTTTCAAGAGCATAATTCTTAAATAGCATAATGCCTTAAGTAGCATAATTTTATCAAAACGACGCCGTTTTATAGGGACGCGGTGACATTTTTGTAAATACGCGGTGGCATGGTATTTACAAAAATGTCACCGCGTCCCTATAAAACGGCGTCGTTTTGATAAAATTATGCTACTTAAGGCATTATGCTATTTAAGAATTATGCTCTTGAAACTTCCCGTATATATATTATATATATTATTATATATATATATATATATATATATATATATTATATATATTAACGGTTATTGTATATTTATATATACAATATACTTAATAATTTTATTATTAAAATAAAAGGTTTATTTTAATTTTAAAATTAGATTTCATGCTAACTAATTAGAGTTGGAATTTGATTCCATGATAACTAATTGGAGTTGAAATTAGATTCCATATTTTCTTAAATAAAGGAGTTTATTTAGATATGAAATAAGATTTCATATTATTCAAAATAAAAAAGTTTATTTGTGAATAGGAAAGAGAATCCTAATTTTCTTAAATAAAGGAGTTTATTTATATATGAAATTAGATTTCATATTATTCAAAATAAAAAAGTTTATTTGTGAATAGGAAAGAGAATCCATGTTTCCTTAAATAAAAGAGTTTATTTAGATATGAAATAAGATTTCATATTATTCAAAATAAAGGAGTTTATTTGTGAATAGGAAAGAGAATCCGTGTTTTCTTTAATAAAGGAGTTTTATTTTTTTTACTTGAAATTGGATTCCATAATTAATTAAAATAAATATGTTTATTTTAATTAAAGATTTTGATTAAAATAAAATAGTTTGTTTTATTCAAAATAGGATAAATTAAAATAAAAGAGGTTTATTTTGATTTAAATTTGGATTAAAATAAAAGAGTTTATTTTGATTCAAAATTAGATTTTATACTAACTAAATTTGTCCATTAAATGATATCAATATATATATTGAATGTTTATTATTCATGAGACACTACAAAAAAATGGGCATTTAGCAACGATTTTTCGGGCAACGACTTTATATGTCGTTGCTAAAAGTATATGTTTAGCAACAAAATTTGTCCTTCGTTGCAAATTGTGTCAGGCTTTCATTTTTTGCAACAAAATTCATAAGTCATTGCAAAATTTTGTTACTAATTCATTGGCGGGAAAAAATTTCGTTAGAAATTCGTTGCAAAATTTTCGGCCACTTGATTTTCCGTCATCGTGGGCAACAAAAGTTTTTTTGTTGCTAAAAATGTGGCTTTAGCAACGATTTTTCAAGCAACAGCTTTATAAGTCGTTGATAAAAGTATATGTTTAGCAACGAAACTTGTCCTTCGTTGCAGATTGTGTCAGCCTTTCACTTTTTGCAACGAAATTTATAAGTCGTTGCAAAATTTGAAAATAAAATTCGTTGCAAAATTTCTAACCACTTGATTTCTCCTCATCATGGGCAACGAAAATTTTTTTGTTGCTATATTTCGTTGCCTAATATGGACCACATTCATTGGCAACAATTTTTATTTTCGTTGCATATCTTATACAACTTTTTGCAACGACTATTAAAATGTTGCCTTAAATTAAGATAATCCCAATAAACATATTTTTGTAAGACCATATTCGGTATTCGGAGAATTGTCAAAAAATATTCATATTTAGTATTTAAAAAATATATCCAAATACAAAACTTATTCGAACTTGTGACCTATCATTTGAAATTTTGGTCACTTGACCGTTGGAGCAACACAAGTTATCTGTTAATATCTTGCAAGGATTATTATTTATATCAAAACATGAGATTTTCCCCATATATTCATTTTTTTCTCCTTCACTACATACCATTAATATAATCTCAAGAAGTTATATACTACAATAATAATAATAATAATAATAATAATAATAATAATAATAATAATAATAATATATAATAATAATAATAACAACAACAACAACAACAACAACAACAACAATAATAATAATAATAATAATAATAATAATAATAGTACTAATAACAATAATAATAAAAATAATAATAATAACAATAACAATAATAATAAAGTTGCACCAATGGTGTGTAAGTTTTTTTTAACTCCCATTATTCAAATTCTCCTTTTTCTTGACTTGAAATTTTTTTTATAATCAAATATTAATTTTTCTTTATATCTTGTATTAGAGGGTGTTTGACAATGACTTATAAGTTGGTTAAACTAAGTTATAAGTCATTTGTTATTATTTAGTGTTTAACAATAACTTAAATTTTAACTTTTTTTTACTTATAAGTCATTATTAAATTTTTTTATGCTTCATGTGCTATATTTTTTATTATTATTACTATTACTATTACTATTATTATAATTATTATTATATTTACTATTATTATTATTACTATTATTATTATTATCATTATTATTATTATTATTATTATTATTATTATTATTATTAATTTTTATTATTGTTATTATTAGAATAATTATTACTAATCTTATAATTATTATTTTTATTATTATAATAATTATAATTATTAATATTATTATAATCTCTATTATTATTATTATTATTGTTGTTGTTGTTGTTGTTGTTGTTGTTGTTATTATTATTATTTTTATTATTATTGTTACTATTATTATAATAATTATTATTGTTACTATTATTATTGTTATTATTATTATAATAATAATAATTATTATTATTATAATAATTATAATTGTTAGTATTAATTATAATTATTATTACTATTACTATTACTATTATTATAACTACTACTATTATTATTATTGTTATTATTAATCATTATTATAATTACTATTATTATTCCTATTACTATTATTATTATTAATTATTATTATAATAATAATAATTATTATTACAATAATTATAATAGTACTAATAATAAAAAAGTCTGGCCCGACCCGTGGGCTTTTTAAAAAATAAAATAAAATAATGCTCTACTTGAGAATTGAACTCTAGACCTCCCACTCTCCTTAAACAAATGCTCAAACCAACTAAGCTATAAGGATTTATTATTATAAAGTCAGTTACCCGACACTAAAAATACTAATTACATATTTACATCAAATACTAAAAATACTAATTAAAAAAATACTAAAAAAAACCAAATAAAAAAATACTAAAATCCAAAAAATACTAAAATTTAAATTATTTTATTAATTAATCAAAAGAACAAAAATTCAAATTACATCATTAAAATACTAAAATCATAACATATTTACATCATTTACATCATAACATAACATATTATCATATTTACATATTTACATCATAACATATTTATATCATTTAATCAAAATACTAAAATTCAAATACTAAAATACTAAAATTTTACTCAAATACTAAAATTTTACCATAGTTGTATAACATATCAAAATACTAAAAGTCACTTACCCGACACTAAAATACTAATTACATATTTACATCAAATACTAAAGATACTAATTAAAAAAATACTAATTAAAAAAATACTAAAATACTAAAAAAAATCAAATTAAAAAAATACTAAAATTCAAAAAAAATACTAAAATACTATAATTCAAATTATTTTATTAATTAATCAAAACAATAAAAATTCAAATTATATCATTAAAATACTAAAATCATAACATATTCACATCATTTACATCATAACATAACATATTATCATATTTACATATTTACATCATTTAGTATAATTGATATAATATATACGTTATGATGTAAATATGATGTAAATATGTAAATATGATAATTAATTATTACTGTTATTGTTATTATTATAATTATTATTATTAGTAGTAGTAGTAGTACTATTATTATTGTTGTTGTTGTTGTTGTTATTATTATTATTATTATTATTATTATTATTATTATTATTATTATTATTATTATTATTATTATTATTATTGTTATTATCACAAACTGAGTCCCTTTTTATTCAAAAATTTGGACTTTGAACCCCCAGGCGCCACATGTACGTTGACCTGATGACGTGTCACACGTGGCGCCTAACGTGGCACACGTGGCAGATCTGACGCGGTATTTTATATTATAATTTTACTATTATTATTATTACTATTATTATTATTATTACTATTATTTTTTTTATTATTATTAGAATAATTATTACTAATCTTATAATTATTATTTTTATTATTATAATAATTATAATCATTACTATTATTATAATTTCTATTATTATTATTATTATTGTTATTGTCGTTGTTGTTGTTATTATTATTTTTATTATTGTTACTATTATTATAATAATTATTATCATTACTATTATTATTATTGTTATTATTGTTGTTATTATTATTACTGTAATAATAATAATAATAATAATAATAATAATAATAATTATTATTATTATTATTATATTAATTATAATTGTTATTATTAATTATAATTATAATTACTATTACTATTACTATTATTATAACTACTACTATTATTATTATTGTTATTATAATTACTATTATTATTATAATTATAATAATAATTATTATAATAAATATAATAGTACTAATAATAAAAAAGCCTGGCCCGACCCGCGGGCTTTTTAAAAAATAAAATAAAATAATGATTTCCTTGATAATTGAACTCAAGACCTCCCACTCTCCTTAAACAAATGCTCAAACCAACTAAGCTATAAGAATTTTTTATTAAAAAGTAAGTTACCTGGCACTAAAATACTAAAAATACTAATAACATAATTACATCAAATACTAAAAATACTAATTAAAAAAAATACTAAAAAAAATCAAATTAAAAATACTAAAATTCAAAAAAATACTAAAATTCAAATTATTTTGTTAATTAATCAAAAGAACAAAAATTTAAATTACATCATTAAAATACTAAAATCATAACATATTTACATCATTTACATCGTAACATAACATATTATCATATTTATATATTTACATCATTTACATCATAACAAATAGAGAGGGGCAAGACAAAAATAAGGAGGGAAATATATTTGGAGCGAAAATCCTTGCGGGAAAAATAAAAATAATAGGGTCTGTTAGCCATGTTTGTTTGTAATTTATGAATTATAATAATTCATGAGATTATAAATTCAAATTATTATAATTCATGATATTATAAACTCAAGCATGTATAATATATCTCTATTCCAAATTATAATATTATTTATGACTTTTTACGATTGATTTGAGATATTTTAAAACTTTAATCCAATATTATTTTTTAAAATTGTTGAAAAATAATAAATATCCAAATGAGGAGTAATTTTTAGATAATTTATAATATATCTTTATTACAAATTATACGATTATTGTTGACTTTTGACAATTGATTTGAGATATTTTAAAATTTTAATTTAATATTCTTTATTTTAAATTTATAAAAAATAAATGTACATAACTAATTGCGTGATAATAATAATAACAATAACAATAATAATAATAATAATAATAATCATAATAATAATAATAATCATAATAATAATAATAATAATAATAATAATAATAATAATAATAATAATAATAATAATAATAATAATAATAATATAATAATAATAATAATAATAATAATAATAATAATAATAACAACAACAACAATAACAACAACAATAATAATATGTAACAGTCATACTAATAATAGTACTAATAATAATTGTAATAATACAGTGTATTATCCCCTTTTTGGTCACTGCATTATTACAATAATAATAATTATTATTATTATTTAAAATTTTAATTATTATTATTATTTTAATTATTTAAAATTAATTATAATTATTACTATAATAATTATTACAATTATTATTATTATAATTATTACAATTATTATTATTATTACAATTCTTAGTATAGTGTCCAAAAACTGTGTGTGTGTGTGTGTGTGTGTGTATATATATATATATATATATATATATATATATATATATATATATAATAATAAATAATAATAATAATAATAATATATTAGTACCAACACCACCACCAGTAGCCACCACCACCACCATCACCGTGACTACTACTACTACTATTACTAGTAGTAGCCACCACCACCACCAATAATAACAACAAAATAATAGAATAACAATAACAATAACAATAATAATAATAATAATAATAATAATAATAATTATTATTATTATTATTATTATTATTATTATCTTAACAGTAATAATAATAGTACTAATAATAATAAAAAAATAACAATAATAACAATAATAATACTAATAATAATAATAATAATAATAATAATAATAATAATACTAGCATCGTCATCATCATCAACATTATTATTATTATTATTATTATTATTATTATTATTACTAGTACTACTACTATTATTACTGTTATTGTTATTATTATTAGTAGTACTATTATTATTATGACTGTTATTATTATTATTGTTATTTATTATTATTATTATTATTATTATTATTATTATTAGTGTTATTGTATGTATACTTAATACTCCTAGTCTGTACTGTATGCCCTAGCGCCTTGCCCCCTTCCATTCCCGATTCCTTATCCTCTTCTTGCCTCTCGACTCTCTGGCCTCTTTTCGTCTCAATCTCCGGCCTCCACCTCTCTCAGTCTCAATCTCCGGCCTTCGCCGTCTGTCTGTCTCACCGTTTCTCCTCTTCTTTGGTTGAGGTTCAGCTGTGGAGGCGTGGCTGACTGAATTTATCTCCCCACTTTGCCTGTCAGTTCAGCGCTTCATTTTCCCTATCTAATTTACGGTAACTTTCTGGTTATCTACTCCTATAGACCTACGTCAAAAAATAGATGTACGTGTATTATTTTTGATACATTGAATTATATAATTGATTGAGTTATGAGATAATTGAGTTTTGTGAGAGAATTACCTTTGTACAAAATCCCGTACCCTAACATCTGTTGAATGATACTACTGGACACAAGAATCAATATAGGAAAGAACTGTATCCTCTTCTTGTCAAATAATTTGAATAATCCTCATAAATTATGTTCTTGCTCTGTTCTATGCGCTGATAGATCCCAATTAATGTTAGAAGTAGTGGGAATTTGAGTGTGGAGATTCTAACTTAAAGTTATTTGGGCACATTTTTTACTTTTTTCAAGAGCGTGTTCCCCAGAAGTTGGTTCTGTTTTCTTAAATTTTTGGTGAAAGTTGTCAGGCCTTGGGTGTTTTGTTCATGGACTTGGAAGTTGATTATGAAAGTTGAGGATCTTTGGTATTGCTTCGTGTTATATCGTATAGTTGTTCTCTTATCCTAGCCATTTTTCATGACTGTCTTTTAAAGTTGTATGTTTCTAGAGTGCAGTGGATCAGAAACTGGCCAAATGCTTTCTGGAATTGGTTTTGTGTGGCCACTGCTAATGATTGCATCAAGTGCTTTTCAAGCTGGTGCATCTATTCTCAAGGTAATAGAATGAATAGTGGTCATACTCTGAAGGTTGTCCATGTGAGCAAACAAATAACACTCAAAATAATTTGTATGAATAGGAATCTGTTTTCATCGATTCTGCCAGACGCTTCAAGGTATGGCCAGTACAATTTCTTTTCTTTGAAGAAATTCACTGCCACTTTTTTATTACTATTTTCATGCTCACAACATATTCCAATTTCCAAGTGATGATGTTTTTAAATTTTCTTAAATTATACAGGGAAAGTTGCTTGACATATTTGTTGTAAATTCTTTTGGATCAGGATTCCAGGTAATTATTATATGGCTTGATGTTATTATATATATGCAAATTGATGAGTTTGAGTATTTTATTTACTATTTGCACCACCTTCTTGTTTGGTGGACTATAGGTTCATAGGTTCACAGATTATTAATGTTATCTTGGTAATAATGGTACTAGTGGTTGTCATAAATCAATAAAATTTTGATGCTTTAAATCCTTGAACAGGTGTACATTATACGTTGTAAATAATGTTGCTGGTGTCACCAACTTATTAGAAATTTTGGCCAATGGAATCCTTGGACATAATTTCAAATGTAATTTCATGTACTGTGGCATCTGATTCTCTAAGAGGTCACCGAAAAGGAAGGATCTATTTTTGTGTTTCTCATGTATGTGACCAGTGGTAACAGGGACAGGAGATTTCTAATGAATAATTTTTACTAAATTGTGTTCCAGGAAGAGGTTCATTTGGTGGACAATTGAATGGAGGTTTCATTCAACAGATGTTGTATTGCTTGACCATGGGTGAGCATCAATCTAAATCTGTATGTGGACTTTCTTCCCTTAGAATTTATCTTTCTTTGTCTGAAATATGTTTCCTGTTTTAAGATACATGTAAGAACTTAGAAGATTGTAGTCACTTTTTACAGCTTCACGCTGATAAGGGTGTGAGCTTCTATAGTCTTCCACTAGCCATAACACCTTATCTATCCATCTAATGGTATAATGTTAGAGGTATATCCTCTGAAAACCTTAAGAATCCTTGTTTGTAGGGAACAATAAATATCTTGAAGCCAAAAATTGGCCTAGTGCTTGAAGACACGAGAGTTACTTAGCTTAGGGAAATCAGTAGCCCATATGATTATGATGTGAATGATTTACTTGATTATAACAGATTTTCCCATCTTCACTTTGCCTCCTTCTCTTAGCCTACTAATGATACTACAATTAACTTGAACATTATATCTGTGATTAAGGGAATGATAGTTGGTCATGCTTACTACTTTCTTGAAGATGTGTATCCACGGAAATCTAACTATCTTCACTTTGCCTCCTTCAATAATTGGTGTCCTTTCTATATAGAAATCTAAACATTGTTATTTAAGATTGTGTGATGGTATTTAATATTGTGTGATGCTTGTGGTTGTTGAATGTGACTGAATTCTGATTTGAGGTCAACATATAATAATAATCTACAAGTCTTGTAACAGAAAATATGTTTACCACTGTGCTTATTGAAATTAATTCATGAAATGGCCGATTAAGATTCCAATTTTTTTCTTGTAACAGAGCAATCATATAGTCAAACTAAAGGTTCTTTTTCTATTTGGATTTGTAGCAAATGATATTGTGATTGCCTATTTGTCTTTTTCTGCTTATGAGCAATACGGTGTACATTAGTACCACGTAGCAACTCTATTGTCTTTGTGTATTGATTTTGGCACTAAGTGCCTCTGGTGATCTATTTGCTTCATTTTCTTGACTAACTATTATTTTTAAATATGTGCAGGAAGACTGCTTCTATGACCTGCCTTACAATACTGGGTATCAAATTTTCGTGCTACGTTTACGGAAGACAAGGGACAAAATTATAAAGTGTACTCTCTCTATATATGTAGATATATACTTTGATTGAAGAACTGTGGTAACTTTAGATGATTAATTGTAAAGATAATGAATGATTATGTAGTGGATGATTTTATTAAGTTAATAATATTTTAATTTTTTGTATTTTTGCCATTATTTGCTATGGGGACATTGAACCAGTCAGGTACACAAAAAGAATGTCAAATTTTGATTTGGCAACAATATAATTCGTTACCAAAGCATTGAAAAAGTTTTAATATAGCAACAATTTTTTATACATTTAGCAACGAATTTTCGTTGCTAATGGCATTAAAAATATAATATTTGACAACGAAAAATTAACCTAATAACAACGAAGAGGATATTGTTGCTAATACTAAAATAAAAGGTAACATTTTTTATCATTGCAAATCATATCAACTTTCGTTGCACATATAAAGAAACGACAACATATAATGTCGTTGCTAATCGACGACTTTCGTTGCTATTAAAAAATAATCAGCAACAAACATTTTCGTTACTAATTCAACATAATGTCGTTGCCTAATAATATAATCAGCAATGAAAATCGTTGCTAAAAAGTTTACATTCCACAACGAAAGCAAGTTTAGGCAACAATTTTCATAATTTACTGCAACGAAAAATGTTGTTGCAAAATGGTGTCAATTGTAACAAAAATACATAGTCGTTGCAAAAATAAAAGAGTTCATTTCGTTGCCAATTAGCAGGCTTTGGCAACGAAATGGGGTTTTTAGCAACGAAATTTTAATTATTCTGCAACAATACATTTTGTTGCTAAAGGATCGATGTCTCTGTACGAAAGCCAAATTTCGTTGCAAAATGTAATACTTTTGGCAACGAAAAAAAAACGTTCGTTGCGGAACAATTAGCAACGCTCATTGCGCAACGAAAGACGCAACGACATTAAAGTCGTTGCCAAAACCCTTTTGCAACGAAATTTGGCACCTTTAGCAACGAAAATTGGTTGTTGCTAAAGCCCCATTTTTTTGTAGTGAGATGAATGTTATTTATTGATGCATATGCTGATGTGTATGATAATAAATGGGATTGATTATGGACAATTGACCAATGTGATTGGATTTTATTTTAGTTGAATGTATGAATGTATGAGTTTTATTAAATGGGGTCTGCGTACCTCGTGTTCTCTAATTTTTTCTTAATATAAATTCTAACTCCCTCCTATGTACTTCCCCATGACTGCTGATCAAGATTTCTATTTATTTTAAATAGTTTTGTAATAGGAATAATTAGAATTAATTTTAAAGAATTGGAGATCAAGGAACAAGGAGGGCTTGAAGACCCGTTTGTAATGGAGCCCGGGTTTAAATGCAATAGTTATATTTAAATTCTTGCACCCCTAGGGTTTGATCTTTTGGTTCACTTGGTGGCTCTAGTGAACCAAACTAGAATAAAAGTCCATAATCAATCCAGGTAGAATATAGTATTCTATACGTGCATGCTTATACTATATATATTATATATTATGCAAACATGCTTCACATGTTAATTACCATGACGCGTATTTTATATATATATGTGCATGCGAGCTAAACAAGATGAGATAAATTAATAACAAACCCCTCAAATATTTTATATTAAGTTGTAACATTCAAAGATATTTGGAATATCGAACGTCGCCTTCAAGCATGATAGAAATAATAGAGTATTGAATATTTAATATGAGTTTGTTGTGCACACACAAGGCAAGTATTAAATATTTTAGATGTTATTATTATTACATATGATGTTTATAAGGAATTGAATATTATTACTTTGTTGTGCACACACAAGGGCTGTAATTTTCTCTTCACTTATATGGAAATGTTGGGTATGACTTAACTTAAATCATTTTAGTTCGGATGTGCACACACTTGACCATTATGATTTATGAGGCAAAATAAAAGGAGTTGCATAGTTGATGTAATTGACAAGAGTTGTCTACCTATTTATTTATATATAGTTTATTGTGCACATACAAAGCTATATACATTTGAAATGAGATCCTTATTCTCACTAGCATATCTTTAATTAGATATCGCCGAACTATATAAATTGAGGGTAATATAGTTTGAAGAAAATAGTGGGAGATACCAATTTAAAACAAGACCTAAATTATTTTGGTAATTAACAAAAGAATGTATGTTAAAATGTTGTTAATTAAAAATTCATTTACAGAATTTTACAATGTCTAAATCACTATCACTGCGTAGCATATTAGATGTTAACTTAACCAGACCGAATTAAATGAATTAGTTAAGGAATTTGAGAATAGTTCTCACAGCTGAAAAGCTATCTTATGTCCTTAATACGCCTATCCCTGCAATGGTTGCAGACAATGTCTCTGAGGAAGAAATTGCTACTTTTAGAAAGTGACAAGATGATGCAAAGTTGGCTCAATGCATCATGCTCGTATCTATGAGTAACGAGCTTCAGTGTCAGCATGAAACTATGGATGCTCTTACTATATTCCTGCACATCAAGTAGTTGATGGTGAGAAAAGTAAGACTGATAGATATCAGATATCTAAAGAGCTCTTCCGATCTAGAATGACCGATAATACTACAGTACAAACAAAAGTCCTTAATATAATCAATTTGATTGATCAATTAGGACAACATGTTTTGTCATGGATGGAGAGTTGAGTCAAGATTTGATCTTACACTCACTCCCGGACTCCTTTCACAATTGTTGTGAATTTTTTCATATGAACAAGCTAGATATCAGTTTCGCTGATTTGCTCAACATGTTGAAAAATGTTAAGAGTCACTTTCCAACCAAAAAATACCAAGTCTTACTGGTAGGGGCCAAAGGATCTTCTAAAAAGAAGAACGATTCTAAGAAGGTAAATAGAAAAGACAAAAATAAAGGATAATAAGAACAAAACTGATATGGATAGCAAAGGAGTTTGCTTCCACTGCAATAAGCCTGGACACTGGAAAGAAACTACGAGAAGAATCTTGCAGAGCTAACCAGAAGAAGCTTAGTGAAGTTTCGGTTATAAATACAATTTTGTTCATGATTTAAAATACATTTTTCTTTAAGTCAAGGTTCTACTTGGGTATTGGATACCGACTTTAGTTATCATAAATATAGATTTATGAAGGAACCAAGCAGAAGTAGAAAACTAAACAAAGATAAGTAATCCTATGTGTGAGAAATGAAGTAAAGGTTGCTACATTAGCCATTAGAACTTATAGTTTAGCATTGCCTATGGGCAAATCTATTAAGTCAATAAGTTGTTATTGTATTCCAGTTCTTGTTAGAAACATTATTTTCATTTTGTTGTTGGACAATGAAATCTTTGGTATTATATTTAAGAACAATTGTTGTTCTATTTATAATAATAATATTTTGTATAGAACTGGAATATTACTTGATGGATTTTGTATACTTGACTTACGTGAAAATAATTTTGCAAATTGAACAAACTAGTATAAGAAAAAGGAGATGATCATTCAAAGAGTTAAATTTGTGTATTTGCTGAAATACAAGTGTGAATTATTTGAAAGGTTCAAAGAATTCAGAAGTGAAACAAATTGACAAAGTATTAAGATTCTTTGATTAGATCAAGGAATAAATACTTGTGCAATAAATTTCTAGATCATCTTAAATGATTTTCTCATAATGGACGCCTCCCAATATGTAATAATTGATTGATGTATCTGAAAGAAAAAATCGTACCTTGTTAGACATGGTGCGGTCCATAATGATTTTACCGATATTCCAGTATCCTTCTGGGATAATATCCTAGAAATGACTGCATATCTACGGAAAGGTAACCTCAAAATCTGGCCCCAAGACTCTATAGTAGTTATGGACAGGGAGGATTCCTAATCTTAGTATGTTAAGATAAAAGGTTGTCCAACTTATGTGAAAAAGGTTTCAAAGGATAAGCTTGGGACAAGATTTAACAAGTACATATTTGTGGGACATCTTAAAGTAAGTTTAGAGTGTATGTTCTACAATCCTACTTAGCAAAAGGTGTTTGTTGCGAAACATGCTGCGTTCTAAGATAAAGATGTTTATCATTGAAGGGGCTAGTGGGAGGATAATAGATCTTGAAAAGTTCAAGAACCACAAATCACTATAAGTCAAATAAAAGGAACCTGTAGATAAACCTATTATATCACAACCGAATCGTAAATCTAGAATAGTACCGAAGATACCTGGGAGGTATGGATTCATCATAGGTGATGATGATGAGGTACACTTCATAGAAGATGATGATGCAGTTACATACGATGAGGTAAGAGTTGTAGACACTTAGAGAAATGGATTGAATCAAGCTTCTCAAATATGGAACATCCGTTTTGATGAGACAATCAAAAGAGTTTGATTTTATCACAAATAAGAATGAACCTAGTGTGTACAAAAGTGGTCAGTGGGAGCGTCGTGACATTCCTAGTATTATATGTTGATATAATACGGATAAGGAATGACATACCAATGCTAGAATCAGTAAAGATAAAGTTATCGAAACATTCTTCCATGAATGATTTGGGAAGAGTATCTTAATTGGGGATACAAATCTATATAGATAGATTAAAGAGAATGCTCGACTTAATCCAAGGAACGTATATTCATTTAATGCTAAAGTCGTTTAGCATGACAAACTCCAAGAAATGTCTCATGTTGATGAGCCGTGGAGTGTATCTCACTTAATAGTCCCCATAGACTCCTGAAAAGAGAGATCGCATGAGTGACAATCATGTATACAATGAAATATATGAGACCTGATGATGATCGATTATATTCTGGAGAAGATCACGGTGCAGTGAATTGGAAAGGTTTCAAATAGCAAAGAGTTGCTAGTTTAGTGACAAAGTCAAAGTATATAGCTATAAATGAAGCTACAAGTTGATTGTTTAGATGAAAAGTTCATTACAGAACTAAGAATAGTTCCTAAGTTTCATATTGGATCTAAACATGTGTTGTGGCACTTTCATTTAATTATAAGAATCATTGAAAGATGGGAAATCACTATAGAGATAGTGGACTCTCAAGAACAACATTACATATCCATTACCTAAAGCTTATCTAACAGCAGTATAATCATCACTTAGAGAAGAAGGGTATGAGATATCATGGCGATTGACTTTTAGTGCAAGTGGGAGATTGAAAGTAGTATGCACACAAGCCAATCATGTTTGATGATAAAATATATACTTTGTAACAATCTTATTCATTTATTAATAAAAAGAATTAATTTATTAAAGGCTTTTAATTATCTACATGATGTTGTTTTATAATATGTGATAAACCCATAGTTTTAAGCAATACTTTTAGAATAATGATGATGATCATTCTAATAAGATCTAAATTCTTAGAAAGCTTAAAACTAAAATAGTTTCCAATAATTGGATTACTAAATTGGGGATTAGTGAATCCGGATAGATTGGTACATACGTTGCTTGCTCATTGGATGAGGATGATTGATCTCATGATCATTTGTGTGGAGACACTAAAGCAAGTATGTAAGTGCTTATTAGTGAATAAGTTCACTAAACGTGGCTAGCTAAAGAATACCTAATGGAGTTTTACTTGCCTGTCAATAGGAATTCCTGTAGTGATAGTAGTACAAGTAATCCTTGGACTTGAGATCATCATAGTATCTTATGTATGATGAGTTATACTTTGACTTATTCCTTAAGACCCTTAGGGTATATCAAAGGGTATGATTGGGTATAATAAGTTGTACATGGAGATAATGTATGATCAATAAAGAATCTACCACTTCTAATAAAAGAAGAGAAATGTCCTATGTGATTCGATAAATGACAACCCAGTAGTCCTTGACTAAGGCAGAATGAAATTAGAAAAGAGTTTCTAATTTGTATTATTTAGAGTTGTGCATTTAAGAGTCGAAATACATATAATTAAATAAAATAATATTTGACAGTAATTTTTTGTCTTATATTTAATTGGGATATTGTATGGTGGAAGGATTGAATTGTACGAAAACTATTTACTCAAAGGTTCTTTTATGATTAATGTTGAAATCTATATTATCTGGAAAGTCGTTGATCGCTAGGGAGGCTTATCCCTATTGTAGAATAAATATTATTTATTTAAATAAATTAATAGTTTAATTTATTTATTTAAATAATATTTGAATTGTTCTAATTAATTTATTTACAACTGGTTTAATATGGAGAACCTAAAGGGTCACACCATAAAAGGAAGAATAATTATTTAAGAAGTTAATGGCATAATCGTAATAATATGTTAAGTGTATTTAATATAATCTATGGTGATAGAATAAATTAAATAGCTTAATATTTATTATTTAATATTTTGGAAATATTAAATATATAAATTAATAAGAAGAGTCTTATTAATATTATTATAATTATTATTATTTTAATTTCTAAAGAGTTTGTAAATTAATTAATAAAAGTACTATCATATATCCTAATAAGATTAGGAGGCTGATTAATTAAAAGAGTTTAATTAATTATTCATAATGAGATTGGGAGCCTAATTAATTAAAGGATTTAATTAATTAAAATAAAACTCAATTTCTTAATTGTTAAGGAGGGTTGTCCACATCTATAAATAAGAGGAGTCTTATTATGGGTGACAGAGTTGTTGCTGACTTTTACATAACATACGTAATTCCAATAGTTGGAGATTACGTTCTTTTTCTGTAGAGATAGAAAATTAGGGTTTAGCCAAACACCCTTCTTCTTAAATATTTCTTTTTCCTTGGTGGATCACCTCTAGAGGCCAAACACTTGGGTGGCTAACATTAATCAAAGGAATGAACCAAACCCGGTGGATTCAAGTTGAACGCGAAAAAGATTGGAGGTGAACTTGTACCTAAGGAAGCTCGAATCTTTAAGGGCATGATGCTTGTTCTTCATATTTTCATTTAATTAATAATTGTGCATAAATGGTGATCTGGGTAATGGTTTGTAAAATTTTAAAACTTTTGTTTATCACATTTCCGCTTATTTTATGCAATTTGATTGCGTTCATGAATATTACAAACCTAACATAAATCATACTAAATTATGATTGACAGTGGTGAGATTGTGGTCAAGATACCGGAGTAACCCAATGTTAACAATAACCCCCTACCTAAGCATAATGTAGAGGGAGTGAACATGATCAGTGCGAGAAACCAAGAAAATAGCAAATACCTTAGGAAGGTGGACAAAGCTCCACCACCCGCTAGGGTTAATCCCTCAATATGGGGATACTCAGAAGAAAGGTATAGGTTGGAACAAGAGATGACCTTAATGAAGGTTCAAGTAAACAAGTTAGTAGATTTAATTGTATACCAGCATCAGGTGACGCAACAACTAATCGATCAATTCTGCCAAGGGAAAACATCTATTTCTTCCCCCAAGGTTATCCCGATTACGAAAATAGACCAGATTTGCCTCTAAGAATAGGACAAATGCGCAAAAAAGATATCGAGGGAATCCAGAATTCACCTCCGTAAAGAATTTGTAGCTAAGCAAAAGTTTACCCCTCTAAGCCAGCCTAGGGAAGAAATCCTGTGTATATTAATCAATGAAGGAATGATCACGAACTTCTTACCGCCCCATTGACCCTCGGTCAAAATGGTTCAATCCTACTAAAACCTGCCTCTATCACTCATTTACCCTTGGCCACACCACATAGGAATGTTGGGCCTTGAGACATCTAATCCAGAATTTAATCGAATCCGACTAGTTAGAAATGACGAGGTCCTCCCCGATGAAGAAATAATATGCCCTCCAAGGACCAGAAACTTGGTAGAAATTGTGGCAGTCATCACTTTCCTTAAGGGAACCTCCAACGTATCCATAGCAATTCAAGGGATAGACAACAAAAGGGAGAAAGTTCAAGTGGAAATAGCCGCTCTGAAGCCGTTGATATTAACCCCTCAGCCACAAATCCCCATCTCTAGCTTAAAAGAAGTTCCATGGAATTACGAAGGGGAAATGAGGTCGGTAACCGACTGTACATGTATATTGTAGAAAGACAATCTACTTTACCTTCCCTGGTGAATGATGAAGCCGATAACCAAGAATGCAGGAAAAGTAATCGAAGGAAAGATTGTGGAATTCCTCACTAAGATGGGACATAATGAGGCGAGGAAGGTAAAATAGCTGAAAGAAGCACCATCCCAAATCCCTATCCCAGACCTGGTGCTAGCCTCCAAAGACCATCGCTAGATTTTGATTCGAGTGTTGGAAGAGGCACACCTGCCTAAAATAATCGACACAAAGAAGTTCCACCAATTGATCAACTACATACTTGACAGTAATGTGATATCATTTACCGATGACGATATACCGGCTGAGGGAACCGGTCACCTCAAACCTCTGCACATCGTAGTTATATCATCGAGGTATGTGATAGGAGGGGTCCTGATTGACGGCGGCTCCGCTTTGAATATCTACCTCTATGACACCCTGGAAAAGATGAAGATCAACTCTAACAGAATCTGGGATAGCCATGTCGTGGTTAGAGCTTTTAATGAATCATGGAAGGACATAGGGGGGAAATTGAACTTCCCATGGAGATTGGCCCATACACTTTTAGTGTGTCATTCCAAGTATTAAATATCACCATCGATTATAATCGGTTGTTGGGACGATCATGGATTCATATAGCTGGGGCAGTTCCTTCCACTGTCCACTAGTAGTTAAAAAATATCTTTAATGGTAACTTAGTCACCATCTGCACTGAGTCTGAACATCCAACCCATACACAGTGAGAGATACCCATGATCAGTTTAATCGAGGGTATTGAGCCTGCAAGTTTTCAATCCTTTGAAGTAAGTACCCCTCATTATCACTCTGTGGGTTCGCCATTAATGAAACTTAGGATGTCTCCAGAGGTAATGACGGTCGACCAAGAGATGCTCACCCAAAGATACCATCTAGGTAGGGGGCTAGGTAAACGTGGTCAGGGAATCAAGAACCCGATCTATATATCGACACAGTTGGGGAAGGCAGATTAGGTTACTTTAGAGGTGTCAAACACCGTAATCCCCACAAGAAGGTGCCAGTCCACCTGTTAACTTCCCTTATGCCAAACTTCACCGAACCGCGTTTTAAAGATCCAATGAGGAAGATCCCCACCAGCATGTCCAAACTTTTAATAACTAAAGTCAATCAGATCAGAAAAAGAGAAACCAATGTCGAAGCACCTTTCAAAGATGCGTAAAGGAAGGCCCAAAATGAGAACTTCCTAAAGGAGATCCAGTTGCGATTTGTGAGCAATTTTTGCCTATCCTCAGGTGCCATTAAGAATTTCGATGAGGTGGGCCCATCAGATGGTCAACCTATCATCCCCTTCATTAATTGGACAAAAGTAAGCGTTCTGAAGGAAGATCCCAATCCCAGATCCGAGTCAGTTATGGTCATCATTAAGGATAGCGATGGATCTAGCGAAACCTCTATCTCAGTCATCCCCAGAAATTTGAGCACTAACAACTGGACGATCACTCTTCAGACTATTCAGAAATTTTAAAAATGAAAGATGGTCTGGTAGCTGGGAATGTAGCATTTCATTTTAGTCTACTTTATATTATATGCAACTTGCAATTTCCTTTTCTCATATTAACTATTGATTTTTTTGTAGTTGACAACTATTTTATATATATTAAGTAATCAAGTTTTTTTCTCAGGTTCCCAAATTTGAGTATTTTTAGCCCTATCAATGACTTGCCAAATTTGAACATTGACTACGATTTCGATATACAACTAGACTTAGACTTGATGGGAATTGAGTAAGAGCAAGTGGATAATGAAGAGATACCCGAGGAAATCATATGATGGATTGAAGACAAACCCAAACCCAACCTCTAGCAAACCATCACCATAAATATCAGAACCTCAGGCAACACAAAAGTGTTATGTTTGTATATAGCGTGATCATGCAATCATATTACATAAAATGTGTGGAAGCGCGATAAAGCAGAATTTAAATTTTTTCATACATACCATCACCATGATCATACTTTGTGCATAATTATCAATCAATAGAATTGAGATGGATATCCGATTCATACCCTTATAGAAATGAGCTTCCTCAGGTACGAGTTCACCTCTAATTCCTTTCACGTTCTCCTTGAATTCACCGAGTTGGATTCCTTCCTTTGATCAACATTAGTCACCCAAGTGTTTAGCCTCTAGAGGTGATCAACCAAGGAAGAACAAGTATTAAAGAATATGAGCGTTTGACAAAACCCTAATTCTATCTCTATAGAATAACGTGTACTCTCCCAACTCTTAGAATTTTCAGCAACCCTAAATCAAAATAAGAGGAGTCTTATTTATATATGTGGGCAACCCTCCTAAACAATTTAGAAATTGAGTTTTATTTTAATTAATTAAACTCTTTTAATTAATTAGTCTCCTAATCTTATTAGGAATATATGAGAGTACCTTTTATTAATTAATTCACAAACTCCTTTAGGAATTAAATAATAATAATAGTAATAAAACTAACAAGACCCCTCTTATTAATTTATATTTAATATTTCTAAAATATTAAATAATAAATATTAAGCTATTTAATTTATTTTATCTCCATAGATTAAATTAAATACACTTAACTTATTATTACGATTATGCCATTTAATTTTTGAATAAATATTCTTCATTTTATGGTGTGACCTTTTAGGTTCTCCATATTAAACCAGTTGCGAATAAATCAATTAGAACAATTCTAATCTTATTTAAACAAATAAATTAATTTATTAATTTAAATAAATAAATAAATAAATTTATTAATTTATTTAAATAAATAACATTTATTCTACAATAAGGACAAACCTCTTTAGCGATCAATGACTTTTTAAATTATATATATATATATATATATATATATATATATATATATATATATATATATATATATCAATATTAATCATAAAAGAATGTTTGAGTAAATAGTTACCGTACAAATGAATCCTTCCACCATAAAATGTCCCAATTAAATATAAGATATTGAATTACTGTCAAGTCTTATTTTATTTAATTCTATGTATTTCAATTTTTAAATGCACAACTCCAAATAATGCAAATTAGAACTGAATTGTAATTTATCGAATCACATAGGACATTGCTCTTCTTTTACTAGAAGCGGTAGATTCTTTATTGATTATTCATTATCTCTATATATAACTTATTACACCCAAGCATACCATTTGATATACCCTAAGGGTCATAAGGAATAAGTCAAAGTATAATTCATTATACACAAGATACTTTGATGATCTCAAGTCTAAGGATCACTTGTACTACTATCACTACAAGAATTTCTATTGATAGGCAAGTAAAACTTCATTAGGTATTCCTTAGCGAGCCACATTCAATGAACTTATTCCTAATAAGTACCTACATACTTGCTTTAGTGTCTTCACACAAATGATCATGAGATCAATCATCCTCATCCAATGAGCAAGCAACATATGTACCAATCTATCCGGATTTATTAATCCCTTTTTTATTAATCCAACGATTGGGAACAATTTTAGTTTATGAGTTATTTAAGAATTTAGATCTCATTAGCATAATCATCATCATGATTGTAAAAGCATAGCTCAAAACTAGGGTTTATTACATATTATAAAATAACATCGTGTAGATAAGTTAAAAGCATTTAATTAAACAATTCTTTTATGAATAAAAGAATAACATTGTTAAAAAGTATATGTTTTATCATTAAACATGATTGGATTGTGTGCATACTACTTTAAATCTCCCACTTGCACTAAAGCCAATCGCCATAGTATCACATACCCTTCTTCCATAAGTGGCAATTATCCTGCTGTTAGATAAGCTTCAATTAATGAATATGTAATGTTGTTTTTGAGAGTCCACTATCTCTATAGTGACTTCTGCTCTTTCAATGATTCTCTAATAAAATGAAAGTGCCACAACCCATGTTTAGATCCAAGATGAGACTTAGGAACTATTCTTAGTTCTGTAATGAACTTTTCATCCAAACAATCAACTTCCAACTTCATTTACAGCTATATACTTTGTCTTTATCACTAAACTAGTAACTCTTTGATATTTGGAACCTTTTCAATTCACTGCACCACCGCTCAAGGTAACACTTTACCTTAAAGTGGATTTGTTGTCGTCTTGGTCAGTTTGAAAAAACTTGAGTCTGTTAAGTCAGCTAGTTTTATTTTAGACCCACCATAAAGATAATCACATCATTAGTACCGGTTAATTACTTTAAGATATTTTTCATTGTCTTACAATGATCTTCTCCAGAATATGACCGATCAATCATCAGGTCTCGTACATTTCATTGCATACATGATAGTTACTCATGTGATCTCTCTTTTCCAGGAGTCGTTGGGGACTATTAAAAGAGATACACTCCATGACTCATCAACGCGAGATATCTCTTGGAGTTTTCCATGCTAAACGGCTTTAGCATCAAATGAATATACTTTTCTTTGATTAAGCCGATAATCCTTTTAAATCTTTCTATATAGAATTATATCCCCAATTAAGATACTCTTCCCAAATCATTCATGGAGAAATATTTAGACAACTTTATCTTTACCGATTGTAGCATTGGTATGTTATTCCTTAACTGTAATATATCAACATATAATACTAGGAATATCACGACGCTCCCACTGACCCTGTTGTACAAACTAGGTTCATTCTCATTTTTGATAAAATCAAACTCTTTTGATTATCTCATCAACACTAATGTTCTATTTTTGAGAAGCTTGTTACTTACGATTACATTTTATTATTATGGATTTGTTTCAATGGTTGATGCAAATCATGTGATTTGCATCAACCATTGAAACAAATCCATAATAATAAACTATAATCGTAAGTAAAATCCAAATGGACTTGATCATTACTACCAATAATAAGGTTTTATCATAGTCAACTCTTGGACTTTATTTAAAACCTTTTTCAAACCAGTCTGGTCTTATAGATCTCTACCTTGCCATTTGCTCCAAAGATCCATTTTTGATTTTATGTGTAAGACCCCAACTTTTATAAATAAAGATGAATTTTCTATAATTATCATTTTTGAATATTATGGAGTTAATTTGATATAATGTTATAATTGTGGGTAATATTTATAAATTTTGCAAAGTACGCAAGTTGTTATATAATATTCGATTGGTCAGGGAATATTCGTACAACGACACAATCATTGGTGGACCCCACAACGGAATTATTGTCGGATTGAGAAAACGACAAAAATATTTTATTAAAAATAACGGCGGAAGTTTTACCATTGATACTGTTGAACTACTCGGTAGTAAAAATACAGTAATACGTGTGGTTGCATAGCAGCACACGGTATTGATTATTAATGCTTATGTGAGAAGTCACTCAGTTTGATTCAATTATTGTCAGTTAATAATATGAATTATTTAGCGATAATGAAGTTTTGTTTTATTCGTATTATTAACATAATAAAACAGAAACATCTTTTTATATAAAACAGAATACTTTATTAAAGTTATTCTATAAATAGAATATATTATATTTTATTTAAAAGATTTTTCTTTAAATATGGACCGTTAGATTAAAGTAATCAATCTGGACCGTTCATGGATTAGTTACTATGCATTCCATTTTGCTATAAATAGCATCTCATTCCTTCATTATTTCTTACGAATTCACTGAACTCTAGAGAGAGAAACTATAGAGAGAAACTATAGAGAGAGAGAGAAGAAAAGTATTCTGCTACTTAACTACTTCCTTATTTCAGTTCTTCTTTAAAACGGTAAGGGGTGTTATTCTTTCTTATTCATGAAGAGAACTTTTATTATTCCATTTCTTATTATTCTGTTGGAATAACCTGTATACACGGTCTACCCTATACTTGGTGACATTCTTCTATTATTCTGTTGGAACATCCTGTCTGTGTGTTTTACACCGGACCTAGTTTTGTTTTTATTATTATTCTGTTGGAACTTCCTGTCTGTGTGTTTTACACCGGGCCTGGTTTCGTCTTGTTATTATTCTGTTAGAACATCCTGTCTGTGTGTTTTACACCGGACATGGTTCCATTATTTATTATTCTGTTGGAATATCCTGTCTATGCGTTTACGCTGGACCTGGTTCCATTATTTATTATTCTGTCGGAATATCCTGTCTGTGCGTTTACGCCGGACCTGGTTCCATTATTTATTATTCTATTAGAATAACCTGTCTGTGCGGTCTATCGCATGCCAGGTGATTTCTTTTGTTATTCCATTCTTTATTATACTCAGTTGGTTAAGTTTTAACTTCTATACTCCATGAAATTAGTGGAATATCCTTGATAATTGCGTTTCATCCAGTATATTTTCATGAAAATATTATTCTAAGCATTCTTGAATTTTACTCCACAAAGCAGTATCATGTTGACAATTTGGACGTTGTTAATTCTTGGATAAATTAATTCTTGAACTTGTTTTATTGAATTCTTATATCATTGTCATCATCCTCATGTTTATAAAATGTTGAAAGTCATCTGTGGCCTGTAGTGCATAGATGAACTTGGTATGATTATGACTAGGAATTGTTCGGTATAATCATGACCGTAATATTACAAATGATGTGGTAAAAGTCCTCATTGGCCTGTAGTGCATTGATGGATAGTTGTTGGCATGATCACGACCATTAATGAATACATAAATATTCTTGGCCCGTAGTGCATAGATAATTGTGGTCGTGATACTAAAGAATATCCTTGGCCGTAGTGTAGGGGTGATTCGATGATGTGGATTATTTTGTTAAGCTGAGTTCCAGCGATAACAGTGTTGAAAAACCTTTTAAATCATAGAAGATAGTAGATTTTATTCTCTACTTGACTCTTTTAGTGGATTGCTTGTTCCGCTGCAGTTAAACTTGATGTTCATTATATTTTATCAGTTTAACACTGTTGAAGGCTAATGATAATTTATTCTGCATTATCTTAGTCATAATATTTCTTACTGAGGTAGTTGAGCTCACCCTGATTTAAAGTATGAAATCATGATGGAGGTGCACAACACACCGTTTGCAATCCATCCTGGAAGTACCAAAATGTATCATGATCTTCGTCATACATTTTGGTGGAGCAATATGAAGAGAGAGATAGCGTTGTTTATCTCGAGGTGTCTAACTTGTCAACGAGTCAAAGCGGAGCATGAAGTACCAAAAGGTCCATTACAACCACTTGAAATTCCAGAATAGAAGTGGGAGCACATTACCATGGATTTCGTTACCGGTCTTCCTAAGGTTTCTCAAGGTATAGATGCGATTTGGGTCATTGTTGATAGATTGACCAAGTCTGCTTATTTCTTACCGATACAAGAAACTTATACACTTGAACGTCTTGCTCGTATGTACATAAACGAGATTGTAAGACTACATGGTATGCCATTATCCATAGTTTCTGATCGAGACCCAAGATTCACTTCACGATTTTGGGTTAGTTTACAAAAAGCTATGGGCACAGATTTACGATTTAGTTCGGCATATCATCCTCAGACGGATGGACAATCAGAGAGGACTATTCAAATTCTTGAAGATCTATTAAGACTCTGTGTCCTTGATTTCAAGGGAAGTTGGGACAAGTTCTTACCATTGGTGGAGTTTTCCTACAACAACAGTTATCAAGCAAGTATTGGCATTGCTCCATTCGAAGCATTGTATGGAAGAAAATGTCGTTCTCCAGTATGCTGGGATGAGGTGGGTGAAGCAACGTTGTTGGGACCGGAGTTGGTACGTATGACTACAGAAAAGATTCAAACGATCCGACAACGTATAAAAACCTCACAAGATCGACAAAAGAGTTATGCTGATCTTCATCGAAAGGACGTGGAATTTGATATAGGAGATCATGTGTTCCTACGTGTTGCTCCATGGAAAGGAGTTACGAGATTTGGAAAGAGAGGAAAGCTTAACCCTCGATTCATCTGTCCATTTTTAATCCTCGATCGAGTAGGAACTGTGGCTTATAGACTCGCTTTACCGCCAAGTATGTCTCGTGTTCATAACGTTTTTCGTATATCCATGTTACGTAAATATGTGGAAGACCCGAACCACATTATTGAGTTAGAACCGGACGAAATAGAGGAAGATTTGACATATGAAGAAGTTCCTGTTCAAATCTTGGATAAGAAGGAACATATTCTACGTTCCAAGGTTATACCTCAAGTCAAAGTTTTGTGGAGAAACCACGATGTTGTGAATAGGGCTCAGTTAGTGGAGCGCGATAATGAGTCAACGCAACCAAAAGAGAGTAGTCGGCAAAATGATAATACCAGTGAGAGCGGTCATCGAAGCGGTGACAACAAGCGTGGAGGGAATCAACATGCCAGAAATGGTAACCACTTCGGTGGTAATCAGGGTAAAAATAATAAGAATGGTCATTTCAAGAAGATGAGATTCAACAATGATGGAAAGACGTCAGCACCAGCACCCGTTGTTAAGGAAGGAGAACGACCACCTATCATATGTTTCAAATGCGGAGGGGAGAGGCACATCAGTCCAAACTGCGCGATGCCGTCTAAAGCATGTTATAATTGTGGAAGAGAAGGTCATTTAGCTCGATTTTTTCGTTTACCAAAAACAAGTTCAGCCAGGATGGAGACACCAAAGGCCGTCCCCAAAAAGTCAAAACCGGTAGTGCAAGGGAGAGCGTTTGTTGTGACCTCCTAGAAAGCAAGGAACCCAAATGAGGTCATCACGGGTAAGCTTATCATAAACTCTAATGAAGTCTATACTTTATTTGATACCGGTTCTACCCATTCTTTTATTTCTCCTACTTGCGCTCATCGAATAAATTTGACTCCGGAGAAATTAGACTTTGACTTATCTGTTGAAACTCTATTGGGAGAAACCTTCATTACATCCACGGTTTATAAATCTTGTTTGGTTCAAGTTGGCACCCACACATTACCTGTCGATCTTATTTCATTAAAAATACTTGCATTTGACGTGATTCTAGGGATTGATTGGTTAACTACTCATCATGCAAAAATTGATTGTTTTCGTAAGGTTGTTAGCTTTCATATTCCTAATCGACCTATTATGCGAATTCAAGCAACCAAACCATTAAAATCAATCGCTGTCATCTCAAGCCATAAAGCTGTTTATTGAAAAACGGATGTCAAGCTTTCTTAGCTCATGTAACGGATCTAAACAAAAATACGTTAGTTTTGAATGATATTTCTATTGTTAATAAATTTCCTGACGTATTCCCTGAAGAACTTCATGGCCTACCCCCAGAGCGTGAAATTAAATTTTGTATCGACCTTGAACCCGGTACAAAACCCATTTCCAAAGCCCCATATCGAATGGCTCCTATTGAACTTCAGGAGCTAAAGATCCAACTGCAGGAATGGTTAGACATTGGCTTTATTCGTCCTAGTACTTCTCCTTGGGGTGCTCCTGTTCTATTCGTGAAGAAGAAAGATGGAAGTATGCGACTTTATATTGATTATCGGGAGTTAAATCATGTCACCATCAAAAACAGGTACCCATTGCCACGTATTGATGACCTGTTTGACCAATTGCAAGGAGCACAATTCTTTTCAAAGATCGATCTTCGTTCTGAATATCATCAGCTGAAGGTTAGAACTGAAGATATTCCAAAGATGGCTTTCAGAACTCGGTACGGGCATTATGAATTCTTAGTCATGTCCTTTGGATTGACTAATGCTCCTGCTGCCTTCATGGATATGATGAACCGGGTATTCAAGGAATATTTGGATCACTTTGTGGTCGTCTTTATTGATGACATCCTTATTTATTCCAAAAGCCGTGAAGATCATGAGCAACACTTGAGGCTGGTACTCCAAAAGCTTCGTGAATACAAGCTTTATGCCAAGTTAAAGAAATGCGAGTTCTGGCTGGAGGAGGTAGCATTCCTTGGGCACGTAGTATCAAGTCGTGGAATATCTGTTGACCCGGCAAAGATTGAAGCTATTCAAAGCTGGGAGCAACCTAAATCAGTGACCAAAGTACGTAGCTTTCTCAGTTTAGCTGGTTATTATCGGAGATTCGTGGAAGGATTTTCTCGAATCGCTACTTCATTAACTCAGCTGACTCGGAAAGATACAAAGTTCGATTGGAGCGAAGAATGTGAGAAGAGTTTTTAAGAACTCAAGAGGAGACTCATTTCAGCACCTGTTCTAATAATACCATCTGGCTCGGAGGGATTTGTCATCTATAGTGATGCTTCAAGCAAAGGGTTGGGATGCGTTCTCATGCAACATGGAAAAGTCATAGCCTATGCATCAAGACAACTCAAGAAATATGAGAGGAATTATCCTACTCATGATCTAGAGTTGTCAGCTGTTGTCTTTGCACTTAAAATTTGGAGGCATTACTTGTATGGGGAGAAGGTGGAGATCTTTACGGATCATAAAAGTCTCAAATATTTCTTCACTCAAAAAGAACTCAATATGCGACAACGACGTTGGCTTGAACTGTTGAAAGATTATAATCATACCATTCAATACCATCTTGGAAAAGCGAACGTGGTAGCTGACGCATTGAGTAGAAGATCATATGCAAGTACGAGTGCGATATTGTCAACACAAAGGCCCATTTTGTGTGACTTGCAAAGGATGGAGATAGAGTTAAAGACTCCAGGGACCCATGTGATGATGGCGAATATACGAGTAGAACCAACTTTAATCGATAAAGTTAAAGCTGCTCAAGCTATAAACCTGGAGCTGATGCGTATGAGGAAGAAAGTGCAAGAAGGTGCTATGCCGAAAGCAAGAATCGATGAAGAAGGAATACTTCGAGTAAACTCCAGACTTTGTGTTTCTAACAACCCTAATTTAAAGTATGAAATCATGATGGAGGCGCACAACACACCGTTTGTAATCCATCTTGGAAGTACTAAAATGTATCATGATCTTCGTCATACATTTTGGTGGAGCAATATGAAGAGATAGATAGCGTTGTTTATCTCGAGGTGTCTAACTTGTCAACGAGTCAAAGCGGAGCATCAAGTACCAAAAGGTCCATTGCAACCACTTGAAATTCCACAATAGAAGTGGGAGCACATTACCATGGATTTCGTTACCGGTCTTCCTAAGGTTTCTCAAGGTATAGATGCGATTTGGGTCATTGTTGATAGATTGACCAAGTCTGCTTATTTCTTACCGATACAAGAAACTTATACACTTGAACGTCTTGCTCGTATGTACATAAACGAGATTGTAAGACTACATGGTATGCCATTATCCATAGTTTCTGATCGAGACCCAAGATTCACTTCACGATTTTGGGTTAGTTTACAAAAAGCTATGGGCACAGATTTACGATTTAGTTCGGCATATCATCCTCAGACGGATGGACAATCAGAGAGGACTATTTAAATTCTTGAAGATCTATTAAGACTCTGTGTCCTTGATTTCAAGGAAAGTTGGGACAAGTTCTTACCATTGGTGGCGTTTTCCTACAATAACAGTTATCAAGCAAGTATTGGCATGGCTCCATTCGAAGCATTGTATGGAAGAAAATGTCGTTCTCCAGTATGCTGGGATGAGGTGGGTGAAGCAACGTTGTTGGGACCGGAGTTGGTACGTATGACTACAGAAAAGATTCAAACGATCCGACAACGTATAAAAACCTCACAAGATCGACAAAAGAGTTATGCTGATCTTCATCGAAAGGACGTGGAATTTGATATAGGAGATCATGTGTTCCTACGTGTTGCTCCATGGAAAGGAGTTACGAGATTTGGAAAGAGAGAGAAGCTCAACCCTTGATTCATCGATCCATTTTTAATCCTCGATCGAGTAGGAACTGTGGCTTATAGACTCGCTTTACCGCCAAGTATGTCTCGTGTTCATAACGATTTTCATATATCCATGTTACGTAAATATATGGAAGACCCGAACCACATAATTGAGTTAGAACCGGACGAAATAGCGAAATATTTGACATATGAAGAAGTTCCTGTTCAAATCTTGGATAAGAAAGAACATATTCTACGTTCCACGGTTATACCTCAAGTTAAAGTTTTGTGGAGAAACCACGATGTTGAGAAAATGACTTGGGAGTTAGAATCTGAAATAAAATCAAGGTATCCTTACCTCTTCAACATACCAGGTACGTACCCTAATTTTGAGGGCGAAATTTCATAAGAAGGGGAGGTTGTAAGACCCCAACTTTTATAAATAAAGATGAATTTTCTATAATTATCATTTTTGAATATTATGGAGTTAATTTGATATAATGTTATAGTTGTGGGTAATATTTATAAATTTTGCAAAGTACGCAAGTTATATAATATTTGATTGGTCAGGAAATATTCGTACAACGGCACAATCATTGGTGGACCCCACAACGGAATTATTATCGGATTGAGAAAACGACAAAAATATTTTATTAAAAATAACTGCGAAAGTTTTACTATTGATACTGTTGAACTACTCGATAGTAAAAGTATAGTAATACGTGTGGTTGCATAGTAGCACACGGTATTGATTATTAATGCTTATGTGAGAAGTCACTCAGTTTGATTCAATTATTGTCAGTTAATAATATGAATTATTTAGCGATAATGAAGTTTTATTTTATTCGTATTATTAACGTAATAAAACAGAAACATCTTTTTATATAAAACAGAATACTTTATTAAAGTTATTCTATAAATAGAATATATTATATTTTATTTAAAAGATTTTTCTTTAAATATGGACCGTCAGATTAAAGTAATCAATCTGGACCGTTCATGGATTAGTTACTATGCATTCTATTTTTCTATAAATAGCAGCTCATTCCTTCATTATTTCTTACGAATTCACTGAACTCTAGAGAGAAACTATAGAGAGAAACTAGAGAGAGAGAGAGAAGAAAAGTATTCTGCTACTTAACTACTTCCTTATTTCAGTTCTTCTTTAAAACGGTAAGGGGTGTTATTCTTTCTTATTCATGAAGAGAACTTTTGTTATTCCATTTCTTATTATTCTGTTGGAATAACCTGTATACGCGGTCTACCCTATACTTGGTGACACTCTTCTATTATTCTGTTGGAACATCCAGTCTGTGTGTTTTACACCGGACCTGGTTCCATTTTTATTATTATTCTGTTGGAACTTCCTGTCTGTGTATTTTACACCAGACCTGGTTCCGTCTTGTTATTATTCTGTTGGAACATCCTGTCTGTGTGTTTTACACCGGACCTGGTTCCATTATTTATTATTCTGTTGGAATATCATGTCTGTGCGTTTACGTCGGACCTGGTTCCATTATTTATTATTCTGTCGGAATATCCTGTCTGTGCGTTTACACCGGACCTGGTTTCATTATTTATTATTCTGTTAGAATAACCTGTCTGTGCGGTCTACGCATGCCGGGTGATTTCTTTTGTTATTCCATTCTTTATTATACTCAGTTGGTTAAGTTTTAACTTCTATACTCCATGAAATTAGTGGAATATCCTTGATAATTGCGTTTCATCCAGTATCTTTTCATGAAAATATTATTCTAAGCATTCTTGAATTTTACTCCACAAAGCAGTATCATGTTGACAATTTGGACGTTTTTAATTCTTGGATAAATTAATTCTTGAACTTGTTTTATTGAATTCTTATATCATTGTCATCATCCTCATGTTTATAAAATGTTGAAAGTCATCTGTGGCCTGTAGTGCATAGATGGACTTGGTATGATTATGACTAGGGATTGTTCGGTATAATCATGACCGTAATATTACAAATGATATGGTAAAAGTCCTCATTGGCCTGTAGTGCATTGATGGATAGTTGTTGGCATGATCATGACCATTAATGAATACACACATATTCTTGGCCCGTAGTGCATAGATAATTGTGGTCGTGATACTAAAGAATATCCTTGGCCGTAGTGCAGGGGTGATTCGATGATGTGGATTATTTTGTTAAGCTGAGTCTCAGCGATAACAGTGTTGAAAAACCTTTTAAATCATAGAAGATAGTAGATTTTATTCTCTACTTGACTCTTTTAGTGGATTGCTTGTTCCGCTGCAGTTAAACTTGATGTTCGTTATATTTTATCAGTTTAACACTGTTGAAGGCTAATGATAATTTATTCTGCATTATCTTAGTCATAATATTTCTAGGGCCTTACCCCAGAAGGATACTGGAATGTCGGTAAAATCATTATGGACCGCACTATGTCTAACAATGTATGATTTTTCCTTTTAGATACACCAATCAATTATTGTGTACGATGAGGCATCCATTGTGAGAAAACCATTTAAGATGATCTAGAAACTTATTGCACAAGTCTTCATCGATCTAATCAAAGAATCTTAATACTTTACAAATTTGTTTCACTTCTGGATTCTTTGAACCTTTCAAATGATTTAGACTTTTATTTCATCAAATACACATATTTAACTCTTTGAATTATCATCTCCTTTTCTTATACTAGTTTGTTTAATTTACAAAATAATTTTCATGTAAGTCAAGTACACAGAGTTCATTAAGTAATATTCTAGTTCTATACAAAACATTATTATTATAAATAGAACAACAATTGTTCTTAAATATAATACAAAAAATTTATTGTCCAACAACAAAATGGAAATAATGTTTTTAACGAGAACCGAAATACAATAACAACTTATTGACTTAATAGACTTTCTCGTAGGCAAATGCTAAACTATTAGTTCCTACGGCTAATGCAACAACCTTTGCTTCATTTCTCACACATAGGATTATTTATCCCTTGTTTAGCTTTCTACTTTTTCTTAGTCCATTCATAATTCTATATTTATGAGAACCAAAGCCGGTATCCAATACTAAAGTAATTAAAAAATTGACTTATAGGAAGATTTATTTTGATTATGAACATACATGTATCTGAAACTGAAGCTTCACTAAGCTTCTTCTGGTTAGCTCTGCAAGATGCTTCTCGTAGTTTCTTTCCAGTGTCTTGGCTTATTAAAGTGGAAGCAAATCCTTTGCTATTCGTATCAGTTTTGTTCTTATCATCCTTTATTTTTGCCTTTCTATTTACCTTCTTTGAATCGTTCTTCTTTTCAGAAAATCATTTGGCCTCTACCAGTAAGACTTGGTCTTTCTTAGTTGGAAAATGACTCTCAGATTTTTTCAACATGTTAAGCAAATCAGCGAGGCTGATATCTAGCTTGTTCATATGAAAAATTCATAACAATTGTGAGGAGTCCGGGAGTGGCTGCAAGATCAAATATTGGCTCAATCCATGACAAATCCCTATTGTCCTAATTGTTCAATCAAATTGAGGACATGTGTATGTACTGTAGTGTCATAAATTATTCTAGATTAGAAGAGCTTCTTAAATATCTTATATCTATCAGTCCTACTTTACTCACAACTCAACTACTTGAAATGTAGTAATATAGTAGGAGCATCCATAGGTTCATGTTGACGCCGAAGCTCGTTACTCATAGATGCGAGCATGGTGTATTTAGCCAATTGTGCATCATCTTGCTACTTTCTACAAGTAGCAATCTCTTTCTCAAAGGAATTGTCTGCAACCATTGCAGGGATATACATATTAAGGACATAAGATAACTTTTTAGCCAGGAGAACAATTCTCAATTTCCTTAACCAATTTGTTTAATTCGGTTTGGTTAATTAGCATCAAATATGCTCCTCAGTAATAATAATTTAGACATTGTAAAATTCTATAAATGAATTTGTAATTAACAACATTTTTAGCATAAGTTTTTTTATTAATTACCAAAATAAATTAGGTCTTGTTTTAAATTGGTATATTCCACTATCTTCTTCAAACTATAGTACCCTCACTTATATAGTTTAGCAAAATCTAATTAATAATTTGCTAGTGAGAATAAGGATCCCATTTCAAATGTATATAATCTTGTGTGAAATAACAAACTATATATAAATAAATAGGTAGACAACTCTTGTCAATTACATCAACATGTAACTTCTTTTATTTTTCCTCTTAAATTCTTTTGATCAAGTGTGACACATCCGAATCAAAATTATTCAAGTTAAGTCCAACCTAACACTTCTATATATTCAAAAAAAAAAATATTGTCCTTGTGTGACACAACAAAATAACATCGTTTAATCTATTTATACGCACTTTAAATGTGATAAAACGACATCTCAAAAAATTAAAATAAGCCTTGTGTGACACAACAAACTTATAATGATTAAATAATACTTTATTATTTTATCATGCTAGAAGGCGACGTTCGATATTCCAAATATATTTGAACGCTTAGGACTTAATATTAAATCTTTGAGGGGTTTGTTATTATTTTGTCTCATCTTGTTTAGCGCGCGCGCGCGCGCGCGCACACACACACACACACACACACACACACACACATATATATATATATATATATATATATATATATAGTATAATCATGTATATATAGAATATTATATTCTACCCGGATTAATTATGGACTTTATTCTAATTTGGTTCACTAGAGCTACCAAGTGAACCAAAAGGTTAAACCAATGGTGTAAGAATTAAATTTAAACATAACTATTATATTTAAATCTCGGGCTCCATTATAAACGAGTCTTCAAGTGCTCCATACTCCTTGGTCTCCAATTCTTCAAAATTATTCTAACTATTCATATTACAAAACTATTTATAATAAATATAAACATTGATCAACAGTCAAGGGGAAGTACATAGGAGAGAGATAGAAATTACATTAAGAAATTAGAGAAGACGAGGTACGTAGACCTCATTTAATAAAACCCATACATTTATGCATCTAATTAAAATAAAATTCAATCACATTGGTCAATAGTCCATAATCAACCCCATTTATTATCATACACATCATCATATGCATCAATAAATAACATTCATCTCATGAATAATAAATCCATTCCATATATGCATCGATAACAATTTAATGGGCAATTTCAAATTTATTAAAAATCCAATTTTAAAATAAAAATAAAATCCTTTATTTTAATCAAAATTTAAATCATAATAAATTTCTTTATTTTATTTTATCCAATTTTGAATAAAAATAAATTCTTTCATTTTTAATCAAATTCCAAATAAAAATAAACTCCTTTATTTTAATTAACAAGGAATTCAATTTCAAGTACAAAATAAACTCCGCTATTTTAACTTAAAATTGTAGAAAAAATAAAATATGTTGAATCGTATTCCTTATCAAAATTAAACATCTTTAATTTTAGGAAACATGGAATCTTATTCCATATGTGAATAAACTCCTTTATTCTAGGAAACATAGAATCATATTCCATATGTGAATAAACTTTTTTATTTAAATGAACGTGAAATCTAATTCTAAGTTAATATAAAACTTTAAAATAAACTCTTTTATTCAAACGAACGTGGAATCCAATTCCAAGTTAATATAAAACTTTTTAATAAACTTTTTTATTCAAACAAATGTGGAATCCAATTCCAAGTTAATATAAAATTTTTATTTTAAAAATATATTCCAATTAAAAATACACCTTTTATCTTAATTGAAATAAATAAATAAAAAAAATTAAAATTTTTCAAATTTTGGTGTTGGGCACAGCCGTGCCCATACTGAACTGGGACACGGTGCGGCCGCGCTGTAACCCCAAAAACATTTTCTTGGTTAGGGTGCGGCCGTGCTCCAGAATGAACTAGAAGCAGCGTAACCGCGCCGCGTAGCAGAATCAGAATTTTTTTCCTTGCCCAGAAAATTTGATCCAATTGCATACCATATATACATGGAATCATCAAGATCGATAATTAACACAAAGTTAGACTCTGATACCAATGTTAGGTTTGTATAAAGTGCGATCACGGAATCATATTACATAAAAGGTGCAAAAGCGCGATAAAACAGAATTTAATATTTTTCATACAAACTATCACCCTGATCATACTTTGTGCATAATTATTAATCAATAGAAAAGAGATTGAGATCATATTCATACCGTTGTAAAAACGAGCTTCCTCAGGTACGAGTTCACCTCCAATTCCTTTCACGTTCTCCCTGAATTCACCGAGTTGGATTCATTCCTTTGATCAACGTTAGCCACCCAAGTGTTTGGCCTCTAGAGATGATCAACTAAGGAAGAACAATTATTCAAGAAGATGGGTGTTTGGCAAAATCCTAATTCTATCTCTATAGAATAATGTGTACTCTCCCAATTCTTAGAATTTTCAGCAACCCTAAATCAAAATAAGGCTCCTCTTATTTATAGATGTAGGCAACCCTCCTAAACAATTTAGGAATTTTGTTTTATTTTAATTAATTGAACTCCTTTTATTAATTAGACTCCTAATCTTATCAGGAATAATTAATTAAACTCTTTTAATTAATTAGCCTCCTAATCTTATTAGGAATATATAAGAGTACATTTTATTAATTAATTTTTAAACTCCTTTAGGAATTAAATAATAAAAATAGTAATAATAAAAACAAGACTCCTCTTATTAATTTATATTTAATATTTCTAAAATATTAAATAATAAATATTAAGCTATTTAATTTATTCTATCACCATTGATTAAATTAAATACACTTAACTTATTATGATCATGTCATTTACTTCTTGAATAAATATTCTTCCTTTTTTGGTATGACACTTTAGGTTCTTCATATTAAACCGATTGTGAAGAAATCAATTAGAACAATTCTAATATTATTTAAATAAATAAATAAATTTATTAATTTCTTTAAATAAATAATATTTATTCTACAATAAGGATAAACCTCATTAGAGATCAAAGACTTTTCAGATAATATATATCAACATTAATCATAAAAGTAACTTTGAGTAAATAGTTACCGTATAATTTAATACTTCCACCGTACAATGTTTCAATTAAATATAAGACATGAAATTACTGTCAAGTCTTATTTTATTTAATTCTATGTATTTCAATTCTTAATTGCACAACGCCAAATAATGCAAATTAGAAACTTCTTTCTAATTTCATTCTGCCTTGTCCAATGACTACTGTGTTGTCATTTATCGAATCACATAAGACATTTTTCTTCTTTTACTAGAAGTGGTAGATTCTTTATTGATCATTCATTATCTCTATATATAACTTATTACACCAAAGCATATCCTTTAATATATCCTAAGGGTCTTAAGGAATAAGTCAAAGTATAATTCCTTATACACAAGATACTATGATGATCTCAAGTCTAAAGATCACTTGTACTACGATCAGTACATGAATTCCTATTGACAGACAAGTAAAACTCCATTAGGCATTCCTCAGCGAGTCACGGTCAGTTAACTTATTCCCCAATAACACCTACATACTTTCTTTAATGTCTCAACATAAATGATCATGAGATCAATCATCCTCATCCAATGAGCAAGCAACGTATGTACCAATCTATCCGGATTAACTAATCCCATTTTTAGTAATTCAACAATTGGGAGTAATTTTAGTTTGTGAGTTATCTAAGAATTTAGATCTCATTAGCAAGATCATCATCATGATTCTAATAGCATTGCTCAAAGCTATGCGTTTATCACATACTATAAAATAGCACTATGTAGATAAGTTAAAAGCCTTTAATTAAACAATTCTTTTATTAATAAATGAATAAGATTGTTACAAAGTATATGTTTTATCATCAAACATGATTAGCTTGTGTGCATACTACTTTCAAAAAGAGCTCCAGATCGGAACCAATCTCACCTCTGACCAAGAAAATTAAATAATCAAACTCCTTACCAAATTTAAAGATGTTTTCGCTTGGTTGCATTGAGGACATAATTGGCCTATCCACAGAAATAGTCTTCCATCGATTATCAATCAAAGAAAAGGTTCAAGCCAGTTAAGCAGAAGCTAAGAAGGTTAAAACTTGAATAGAGCTTGAAGGTCAAGGAAGAAATCATAGAACAGTTCAAATCAGGTATCACCATGGTGACAACCTACCCTGAATGATTGTCTAATATAGTTCTAGTGCCAAAGTCGGGTGGGAAGGTACGAGTCTGCATAGATTACTGAGATCTTAACAAAGCCAACCTCAAGAATGACTTCCCAGTACGTTTAAACTATGTGTTGATCATAGATAATACAACACAGTATGAGATGTACTCATTTGCCGATTATTTTGTTGGATACCACCAGATTATGGTTGCTAAAGAAGACAGGGAAAAAACTGCCTTTGTAATAACCCGATATTTTCTATATAAATGAATGAAAAATTTTGCATATAATTTTTTATTATTATTTTAAAGATGGAAATATGTGCCAAGTAATGTGTATGCATATATGTGATAAATAAAATTTATTTATTACATGAATAATTTGAAATAATTTTATGTTAGAATTATTGGTCATTATAAAGTATATTCTTATAATAAATAATTTTATTGTAGAAATGTCCTTATTTAATTTCTATGAAAATATGATTTTTATATTATTTAAATAATATATGAAATGATTATTAGAATTATTAGAATTACTATTTTATTATATGAATTTTAGTTCAGATTATTAAGTTAATTATTTTAACCTAATAATGTTATATATATGAAAGATAAATCAGATATGGAATCCAAACCTTAATTTTGGATTTTAAGCAATGAATGAGAATAATAATAGTATATTAATTATAATATTATTTTTCAGTGTTATAAATATATACAGTATATGTGTAGACTGATAATAATTAGTCAATTAGGGTGTATCACGACAAATCCTAGTATTTTTGTCATAAACCATAATTGAAAACTCAAAATTGGAGTTTAAAATTGGTCAGAAATTCTGTTATATGAATTATGTTGCATATTATAGAATTTTTGTTAATTAGGAAAAATCCTAATTAATATTTGAAAACCCTAATTAAAATTAGAAACACTAATTTGCTAATTAGGAACCCTAATTGCTAAAATTATAAACCCTAATTGTTATTTTAATAAATTAAATTGTTAATTTGGGGAACCCTAATGATATTAAGGAACCCTAATTATTTAAAACCCTAATTTTCTATTAAAAACCCTAATTTTAATTAGTGTGTTTTAATTAAAATTTTATTAAACTTTAAACTTAATTTTTCAAACTCTAGAAATTATTTGGGAAACTTTAAGAAATCTAGTGATTAAACCTTAGATTCAAGTACCATGGACAAGAATACCATTAAAATTGCTAACCAAATGACCAAAGTACCCTTTTTGTGCCATTCTTGAAATTATTGCCAACAAAATCTTGCCAAATCTTGGCAAGTCATCAACCTAGTCTAGCTAGGGGCTATTAAATTCTAGCATATCAGCCATTAATATCCAAGTTCATTGCATACAAGATATACATATAGATTAAGAGAGAGAAAGTTACTAAAATTGCTCATTTGGCTATCTAACTCTCAAACAACTTTTCTCTCTCCCAAACTTCCGAAAATATAAGGTATATCAGTCTCAGAAACAAGCCCCACCATCTTCTCTAACAGATCATAAGCATAGAATCAAAAACTTGTTCATAGAAAGGAAAAAACTTAATTTGAAATTTGACCTTGGAGGCCATGTTAAATGTTATGATTTTGTGTTAAAACATGTAATATGTAGTATATATTGATGATCTGGGTTGCTAGATGTTAGATCCATAACATCTAGAGGCTCGGATTTGATGTTTTACAAAAACTGGAAAATTTTGTTTTTGATGTTTGACAATGAATGTCAGATCATCTAGATCTCATCCTGTTTATGTAATTTGTTGTTTAAAGGTTTGATTATGTAGTGTGATATGAGGTCTGTAATCTAGAACTTGTAGCAGGACCAGATCATGCTTAGAATGTTAGATAATCATGGTCAAAGGTCGTTGACCGACCATGACTTTCTAAAATCTGAGAAACCCAGAATGTGCACAGAACAGCCTGACAACATGTTCATAGCCTCGGATCTTTCAGTTAGTTGTTGTGTTGTTCTTTTAGTTGTAATAGAATTGTATTATGTTATATGCACTTCATATTTGCGCCTTAAAATCTCCTAAACATCAAATGGATTTAACGTAGTGACTGGTCAAAGTAAGTAAGGTGAACACGAATCCGGTTTTCTGGTCAACCCAGAAAACCTATGACCATGATCTCTGACAGCCTTTGACCGGCTTAGATCTACTTGACCTGTTGTTGTTATATGTGTTTTATATAATAGATCTGTAGTATTACATATTGGCTAAAACCTGGAACCAATAGATCACATAGAGCAAACTCAAAACACGAGATATAAGGATCCAAAGTAGCACCCTCATTCTATTCTTCATTTCTGGAAAACCGAGAAATAAAGAACATCCTCTAACACGATTTTCTGAGACCTAGATCTTTTTGCTTGATGATTTTTTAACTTGATACGTGCTTGATTCATGTACCCTGATAGTTATTCTACACAGCCCGACGTCTATAACACCTTTATCATGAACATATTTCATAATATAAGGCCATGAAAAGCGTTGACCGGCCATGACCATATTTTCTGGGCAGTCCAGAAACTTGATGACACTACTACAAAGTACCGAATAAACAACACTTAAACCACAACGTTTTTTTATAAAAAGGTTGTGATATTTTTTTTCACAACATTTTTAAAAAAAATGTTGTAAAAAAGTATACAAAAACGTTATCTATTTAATAAGAGCAATTTTTAATTTTAAATAAATAACGTTTTTTTTTTAAAAAACGTTATCTATATCGAAAACACGGAGCTTAAAAAATCAGTGATCATTTTCTCCCATTTTGCCCTAGCCCGCTCACAGTCTCTCACAAGCGAGATCTGAAATCTCGATTCCTCACTTCTCAGCGACCAGGAGCGAGACTACGAAGGGATAAAGACAGGCGAAAACGACCGCCACTGCGCTTCCTCTCCTGACCCTGCGCGGAAGCACCACAAGCGCGACGAGTGCAGCGAGAAGGACATGCGGTGGGATGCCGCCGCGGTGGATCTGAACAAAAAAAAATCGATAATCCTCCTGTTAATGCTTTAGCTCTTCCAAGTAAGCTGTATATATATATATATATATATATATATATATATATATATATATATATATTTATTTATTTATAAATCGATAATTATAGGTTGAATCGATTGATTTAGTAAGATAAGTCTTTGGTTTTGTTTTATTGTAATGTTGATTTGATGATTTTGTGTTTTCTTAGTTCTTGCTGGAGTAAAGGAGAAATTTACTGAAGCTATGAAGAGAGAAGATGTTAAAGCTATTGTTTTGACTGGTAGAATTTCATAATTTTAGCTGAATTGAAGTCGATTTGACTCTTAAAAGGCTTTTTTTATGATATTTTTTTGCATTAACTTGATTTGTAGGCAAGGGAGGAAGGTTTTCTGGAGGTTTTGATATTGGTGTTTTTCAGAGCGCTCATAAAACTTGTATGAGTAAATTTGTTTTGTATTTTTAATTGAGGCGGTGGTAAATCTAATTTCAAATTTGTAGTATGATTTTTTAGAATTGACACTGGGTTGGGTTTGGACTGGCAAGGGATATTTCTGGTATACCCGATGTATCTGTATTTTGTGACGGTTTTGCACAAGCATTACATTTAGTTTATTCAGCTCGTTTTGAGCTCTCTATTCAGCTCGTTTTGCACAAGCATTACATTTATTTTTGAATTGAGGAATGATTTTGTGACGGCTTGTCTAATTACTTTGATGTCTCTCACTAACTACCTGAATTTAGCATAAACTTGTAGCTAATTGGTTATTATCAATTTTGCCCGTGAATGAATATTCTGGTTCAGTAACATTGCAGGATGGTCATCCCTTCTAGATTAACTATTGGACAAGGTCCATAACCCTAGCCTTCATTCCTGGGGGGAAAATGTTGCTTGGGAGTAAATACTAATAATATTTTACTTCAAAAAGATCATTTGGTCATTGTTTTTCTTTTATTATGAGCTAGGAATACTATAATATTTCAATGAGTTTTATTTATATGACAATTTGATGGTGATGTGCCATAGTATATATATAAGATACAATCTCTCTTCGGTTGGACTAAGTGGATTTTATTTTCCTTTTAGACTGCAACAATGCCAGATTTCTATGCAGATGGTGAGTTATTTTCATTGTGTGTTAACTGTATTTTCCAGTTCAACGCTACTTGTTTAGCTTTTGGTTTCTGTTAGAAGCTCTGGCCCTTCTCCATGTGGTGTACATGGTACTTAAATGATAAATAAACGTGGTGTACATGGTACTTAAATGTTTGTTGTTTTTAAAAAATAGAGAAGTATAGATTAAAGACGGATGAAAGTTGGTTTTTCTATAGCAAATTGAAGAAACACTACTCCAACAGAAGATTGGGAACTGGTGATGGTGAAGGATATTGGAAGAAATGGAGCACTACTAACGTTACCAATGGGGCTGATCAGACCATAATTGGACGCAGGAAAGATCTTCGATTTTATAAATATCGAGGAGGTGGTGCTACTGCAATGAAAACTAACTGGATAATGCGCGAATACAGTAATAGTAGTAGTACTACTAATAATAATGGTCCTGAGCCCGTAGGCGAGGTAATTAATTACTAGCCTTTTCAATTCTCGTCCATATACTAAAAAAAATTACACTACATTCATCAAAATGCAATCTGTTTCAACTAGATTTTCTACTTTGATCCTTGCAGTTGGATGATGTACGTCTGTACATGATATACAATACTGATCTTCTCGATAAGCCCCCAGGTGATCTCAGATTTATGTGGCATGAATCACCTCTCTTTTTTTGATCAATCCATCCTTGTGAACTGCCATAATAGTATAGTAGACTAGAACTAGAAGTTGCTGTTTGAGGAACAATAAGCAATATTAATGTAGTAGAAAAATATGCGCAACTACTTTAATAATAATGGTAAACTTCAGCATGTTTATTTATACTACTAGTCTGTCTTACTAGATGGCTTATCCTGATAATAATATGTTAATCTCCCCTGTTTGGTTATCTGTTTCCCAATATCTGTAGCAATTTTATTGTCATCTTAATTTTCATAATCAAACGATAAACAGCTACTCTGTAGCGTTTAAAACCAATGCATCCACCTGCTTGCAATGTAGTTCTAGGGGCCTTGCCAAGTTAATCTAGTTTCTATGCAGATGGTGTACAATGAATTAAGTTAAAATCTGGCATTTAAGTACCATGTACACCACGTTTATCCTTTATCTGTTTTTCTATGCAGATGGTGTATAATGAATTAGGGGGCATTAAGTTGAACTCAGGTTAAAATCCTCCTTTATCTGTCTTCCTATGCCTGTTCTAGACTTCTTCGACTTCTTATTGCTCCTTTATGAGTTAGGTTAGATTTATCCAAATTTCATTTAGGTCTCAACATTTTGCAACATTCATGGTCCATTTTCTTTAGCTATTAATGTTAGGTGTTTCGTAAGTCAAGTGTTGAATACAATGCATCCATGAAAACATGTGTGTTGCCTTTTTTTCTTGTTATCAAAGTACAGGTTTTTTCTCGTTCTTTGGAATTTGTAATCCTATTATGATTCTCTATATAGAGAGTAAGCTCAAATGTAGACATATGTATGTATATATAGCTGTATAGAGTTTGAATCCAATAAAACTGGCAATTTGATATATGTTTTCTTTTATGTTTTGATGGGAAGAGCAGCTACTTCAGATGCAGAAGCAGTACAAACTTATAACACCCGGTTCCTCTGTTCTTGACCTTGGTTGTGCTCCGGGTGCCTGGCTGCAGGTAATTTGACTGTTTGATTAATGAAAAGAGAAAAATATATGGCTAAAGAAGGGAGACAAATCAAGGATGATTGATTTCCCTTAAAGCTATCATATCAGATTGGTGTTTGACATTTGTAGTACTGTTATTGTAATTAATTGGAACCCAAGAGGTCCAATAAGTAATTTTCTTTCTTTCTCTATGTTTTCATGCAAGGGTTGTGTATGTTTCACCAGGCTAACACATGGTTTTTACTTCAAAGGAAATGTGTGTGGTGACAAGCGTGCAAAACCTAATCTTCATGTATTTGAACTGAGGTATTGGCTCAATCCCAACCAGGTGTATCTAAGTGGCTTGAAGGATAGCCTAAACAACCTAGAAAATTCATCTTTTTATTCGGTTAAGCAGCTCTCTGGTTTACTTTATAAAATCATCATACTATTTTTAATGCCAAGTTATTTTATTGGATTGCTAACTTTTATCTCATTCTGCATTACCTGTCCATAGGATGCCAATCCTAGGCTCTCTTGCTTTGGCTTAATGAAGAATAACAAAGATGGAAAAAGTTACAGTACGTATTGAGTTGGTGCGGTTAGCTTCCTGTTGTTTGCAGTATGAAGCTCGTGAGAGGCCAAATGTGAAGTCCCTTGTTACTGCTCTCATGTCTCTTCAGAAAGAAACAGAGGTATAATAAATCATAATTGGTTACATCCGCGTTATCTATAAAGGCATAAATTGTATAGTCTCTGAAAGTGTTGTAATGATGAACTCCTCAGGAGCACTTGTTATTTAAGTCATTAAAGGGTCATAACTGGTTTTATTGATTCTTTAGCTCATCTTTTGTTTTATCAAAGAAAAAACTATGTTATTCTATATTCATATTCATCAATATATATGTTCATAATGACCAAACAGGTTTTCTCTGCCTAAGTTACTCTGTCTTCCTTTTTAATGTAATTATAGTCGATATAGTGGAGAACTAATATTTCTGTTACCTCAGTTATAAGGCAAAAGCTATTGAAGGAGCTTCATATTGCATGCATGTTCACTAGTTGCTTTGAAAATATTCAAATGGGTAAAGATTATAGATGTGATAAGTGTGATTTCTGACTAGTTGATTAATCAGGTCCCATCACATGAATTGATGGATATTCCACATGGAAATGCAAATTCTACAGAACCGTTACTGTTGTCGCTGCTGGGTGAATCTTGCTTGAGAATGGATCTGACAGCCATACATGAAATATTAGAGAAGATTGGATACAAGGATGATGAGGGAATTGCCAATGAAGTTCGTTACCAGCAAAACCTAATTTTTTTTAAAATGCTTTATATTATCTCAGTATATAAAGCTCTTTGTGCCACTTTTATCTTTGTAAATTGGGATGACAAGTACTGGTTGCTGAAGAGAGCAAGTATAGACTCGATTTCTGTTAAGGGGTAGTAATAAATTCTATTTCCTGGTTGCTGTAGATTTTTTTTCTTTTATTGGTGATAGCAAAAGCTAATATCAATTGCAATTTGCTTGCAGCTTTCTTTCCAAATGTGGACAAATCAAATGCTGGAGACATTGAATTCTAAGAAGCAAGGAGATTCTGCTTTCCAGGCTAAAGATTTCAAATGCAGGTTAAAATGTTGATTCAATACCATGACAAAATGAATGGTATTATTGGGGTGTATTTTGAATAGTTTAGTATATATTTTATGGATAGTTTAGTATATATTTTGTGGATGTAGTAATTTGAAACTTTAAACGAATGGTATTATTGTGATGTATTTTGAATGGTTATACATTTTGGCTTTAAATTTAAATGAGAATTTAGACCTTTTAGCTATATATCATGGCGTTAGCATATGACAGGTGCATTGGTAATATTGCAGGTGCATTGGAAATATAGGTGTATCACAATCATTTGTTTTCTTTTTTTTTTATCTACAACATTTTAAAAATATTGTCTGATATATTAAACAACATTTTTATCCAGAAAACGTTGTGGAATCATACATTCTACAACGTTTTTAAGCATCTGCTAATTTATGGAAAATAAATTTACAACTCTTTTTTCTTAAAAAACGTCGTTTAATGTGCTTAACTACAACGTTTTAAAAACGTTGTGTAAGGGTGTCAAATAGATGACACTCTTAACCACGACATTTTGCGGAATGAATACACAATGTTTTTTTCGCGTAGTCTATTTACTGTTTTGTAGTAGTGTGAACAGCTCTGACAGCTACTTTAGGCCTTTAGATCTTTCATTTGATACATTTTATGACCCTGTTTATTGTTGAATCTTGTATTATTACATTAGTTCTACAAACTGTGATCAATAGATAACCTAGAAGCATTATGATCTGATCAATAAACGTGGTCAAAGTAGCTCACTCGTTCACTGTCTATGAAGATCTGGGTTTCTCAAGAACACCTTTGACGACGGTTTCTATCGCCAAAGGCTTTAGCGATAGACTTATTAATTTTAATTAATTATTAAAAATTTCAAAAATAGTTTTAAAAATTATTTTAAGCTATAAAAATTAACTTTTAATAATTTGACATATTTTTCATAAATATTAATATTTAATTGGATATTATTGATATTTTATTTATTTAATAAATGCATTAAATTAATTAATTAAAAATGGGTTTATTATATTAAAAATCATTTTTAAATTATAAAAAGGTATTTAATAATATTTTAAGTTATAAAATATAACTTTTAATATTTTAAGACAAATTTCATTAATTATTTAATATTAATGATATTAGATTTATTTAATAATTATATTAAATAAATTAATTAAAAATGATTTTTATATTATAAAAATTATTTTAAATGAAAATAAATAGTTTAAAAATATTTTAAGTTATAAAATATAACTTTTAATATTTAAAGGTAAATTTTATTAATAATTTAATGTTAAATAATATTAGAGTTATTTAATAATTATATTAAATAAATAGTTTAAAAATGGTTTTATTGATTTAAAAATTATTTAAAAAAAAATAAATGAATTAAAAATATTTTAAGTTATAATTAATGACTTTTAATATTTTGATAAATAATACATGAATGCTTAAATATTAATGATAAATTATTTAAAAATAATTTTAATTGATTTAAAAATCATTTAAGGGTAATAAAAAATTTTTAAAAATATTTTGAGTTATTATAAATAACTTTAATATTTTTGTAATGGTTTCATTAATAATTTAATACTAATTAAATATTAATATTAATAGAATTAGTTAATATTTAAATCATTTAATAATAATTCCGATGTTTGAAAAATCATAATAAATTATAATAATTATTTAAAAATTATTATAAGTCATTTAAAAATAATATGACTAATATTTACAGTTATTGAATTACTGAATAGAGTTTTAGACTCGATAATTACCCGATAAAGCCGTCGGTACACCGAAATATTTTAGAAATTGATCCGAACTTAGATAATTGGACTAGATACGGGTTTGTTTATGATTCAATGACAGCTAAACATATGTGACAATGTGATTAGGTTATGTGCTAACTGCAAATAGCAATACTATGTGGTATGATATTTTATCTAATCGAATGAATGATCATATTAATGATAGGTTTCGGTATAAAAGATAAAATTAAGTTGCGTTATTGTAAGCAGCAGCAGCTCAGGCAAGTATCCTATCTTTGCATTTACTTTATGCAATGGACATGAGTAAGAAAGTTTCAGAATCATATTATTGTGCCAGATTATTAACTCTATTATTATTGATTATGTATCCAATTATTCATATTCATACAAGTTATTAAATTATCCGATCATTGTTTATCAACACAGTATTAGTGCATAATCCAGATATTTATTCTGTTCGTTAGTTTCTAAATATGGTTATAAAAGTGTCTCCACTTGGATAATCATTGTATTTAATCACATGTTGATACATACTTATTGATTTCGAGTATGTATACGTTGACTTAAAAGCCGTCTAAGCTATTTGATTTGGCTAGACATAAACTTAAAAATATTGTTGAGCAAGATAGAACTTTATTGTATCCAATCAGATTATTTTGGTTCGGATTCCCGACTAAGTACGAACATCCCGAGCATGGGAAAACTTTTGTGCACCTAAGGTGGATAAGATGAATAATAATATCATTCTTGCATGTAGTATTGATCAATACAGGGCATAACGGGCTGATCACCCACGTACCTGTAAGTTATGACTGTCTGCAGATGAATTTCTGTATACCTTTTTGAAAACAGAAAAAATGTTCATAGTCTGTTGACTGATCTCCAGTTATAGTCAGTACGTAGTTTCAAAAATTTCATATAGAAGTGATATGTTGTTATTATTGGTTAAGCTTGCTTCATAACTGTTGATTCGTTATAGAAGTATCATTCAAAGAAAATATTTAATTCTTTCAGCTAATATATATTGTTGTTATTACTTGATGGGCAATCAAATGCTCATTCTTGCTTTAAATTTAAATGTTTTCAGCTAAGTATGATCAACCAGAAGGTTCAGGCAAGAACAAGGGGAAAGGAAAGCTGTTCGAATGAGTTTTATAATATTTTGTGTAATAGTTAAAGTTTATTAGGACAAGGATATTTATTATCTATGATGTAATGAATGTTTAAAGGTCGCGTACCTGGTATTTAGACTCTAATGCATGTGTAAATTAAGTTTGGTATTTATATTATTGTTATTATTATTAGTATTATTCCGCTCATAAAAATAGTATCGTGAAGCACCGAGTTCGGGTTTCAAGTACCTGAATTTGCGGGCGTCACAGGTTGGTATCAGAGCTTTAGGGTTAGAAACCTTAGGTGTGATAGACCTTAGGCTATAACCTTAGAACAGAGGGAAACGTTAAAAATACAAATAACTCATATAGAGTTTAAAAGGAGTTGAATTGAATAAATTCATCGTTAAACAAAATAAAAGATAACTTTTATAAAACTATTATTTGTTGTGTGTATATACTATATGCTAATTAGAATAATTTGTGTGAAGATGTCAGATGGAAAAGAATGAGGATACCCTCAGATCATGAAAAAGGAGTCAATATCAAAGGCAATAGCTGAAATAGAGACTCATAGTGCAAGCAACCTTGATGAGGTGGTGGTATTGGAAAACGTAGTACCAGATCCAGAAATAATAGAACTGGCTGACAGTGATTCAGACACTAAAGTTGGAGATGATCAATCATCAACGGAGGTGCAGAATTTGAAGAACAATGATTCTTCTCTAGAAAAGTTGTGGGAAATAGGAAATCTGTTAAATAGTCAATTGCGAAAGGCATTAATAGAAACAATGGAAAAACAAGATAAACTTAAAATCCAAATTGATCATATGGGAGCTAAAAGCAACAAAGCAGGCGCAACTCCGAGCAAGAAGGGGAAAAGAAAGATGAAAGACCGTTACTTTGGAAATCCTGATAAGAACCAAGGGAAAAAGATATGTTATATTTGCGGCCATGAGGGACATACCTCTCCTCATTGTCCCGACTTTAAGCAAGGAGGATGTTTTAATTGTGGGATAGAAGGTCATCAGGCGAAAGGTTGTCCAAGATCCAGAAAGAGGCATAGTGAACCAGTAGTATAAGTACTGTTAGATTATGCGTATTCCATAATAAGTATGTGTGTGTAATGTAATATTCTCAAACTTTTGTACAAGTTGTTATAGCGAATCCCGACTTTTGTGGTCACAAAGGGATAGCAGTATGAGTTATATTATGAAAAGTGCTATAACTTAGTTGAATGAATATGAATCTATATTTGATTAATGGAATAAGTTTTGTATAAAACTTCGTGTTACATGTTAAACTTATACAATAAGGTTTAGAATGTAAGTTAAATTTATGATGTTATGTAATTAGATAATGCCGCCAAGACGTCAAACACGGAATCAAAGGGCAGAAGAATCTGTCAACAACGCTGAGGGACAACAGCAAGTCCCGATGCAAAACTTTGCGAACATGGTAGCTCAGGCTATGCAGCAGGGAATACCAGCAGCAGGTAACCGACCAGACAATCGCTTGGCAAATTTTAAAGACTTCAAAGGCAGTAGGACCACCAGAATTCAGGGGAACAGCTGACCTTATAGAAGCCCAGACATGGGTTAACGAGATAGAAAAGGCGTTCGTAATTGCTAGGGTAGATGAGGGGCAAAAGACCACTTTTGCCACCTATATGATGAAAGGGGAGGCAAACTTTTGGTGGGAAGCAAATCAAGCGAGGACATGAGAAGGTGTGGTAACTTGGGCTAGGTTTAAGACTTTGTTTTTTGAAAACTATCTCTCAGCTAGCATGCAGGCTAGGATGGAGGTGAAATTTTTGGAATTAAAGTAGGATAACATGACTGTTGCAGAATATGCCGCAAAATTCAATGAATTGGCAAGGTTCGCTCCACACTAGGTGGATACGGAGGCTAGGAAGGCAAGGAGGTTTGAGTTGGGCTTAAAACCCTGGCTCTACAATAAGGTGGTGGTGTTGCAGATCAATACTTTTGCAACACTCATGGAGATGGCTATCATAGTCGAAGAGGGGAGTGAGGCCATGAGCCTCTACAAAAAGGAGAAGAGGAACAAAGGCAAGGCTGTAGGAGCTATGAAGGTGGAAACTAATAATGGGAATAGGGGTGAAAAGAGAAAAGGAAATTATTTTGGTAATGTTCAGGTGAAACAGGAAGGTGTGAAGAAGCAGGCAGTTCAGTGTGGGAACTGTGAAAAGAATCACTCTGGTGAGTGTTTAAAGGGTAAGTTCGTATGTTACAAGTGCGGCCAGGAGGGCCATATTTCTCCCAACTGCCCCAACCCAAGAATGAACAGTGGGTGTTTTCTGTGTGGTCGATGGAACATAAGGTGAAGGATTGTCCAAAGAGGAAAATGGAGGCAGGGAGTGCAACCACGGGAAAAGGCAGCGGGACTCTGGCAATTACAGGACCGACTTTAACCAACAAACCAACAAAAGCAACCGTGAGAGTCTTCAACATGACGGTCTAGGATACTGTGGCAGGTGGGAATGGAACTCCGGGTATTATTCGAATAACTTTTATTTTCGTATATATATGATTTTCCTATATATAGCAAACTATGTTATAAAGCAATTTTAAAGGAGGAATTTGAATTCTTTTAGAAATCAAACTTCCGTTTAATCAGATAGACAAGCTTTATGTTGAAGAGTTAAAGATTTGTTCGATCAATTATGATCGAGATCTATTTGCAATGATTGAGTAGGCTATGTACCCTAGTATGTATGAGTTTTAAAACGGTAATTCCGGGGACAGAATCTTTATAAGGGAGGGTGAATGTAATAACCCGATATTTTCTATATAAATAAATGAGAAATTTTGCATATACTTTTTTTTTATTATTTTAAAGATGGGAATATGTGCCAAGTAATGTGTGTGTGTATACATACATATATATATATATATATATATATATATATATATATATATATATATATATGATAAATAAAATTTATTTATTACATGAATAATTTCAAATAATTTTATGTTAGAATTATTGATCATTATAAAGTATATACTTATAATAATTAATTTTACTGTAGAAATGTCTTTCTTATTTATTTTCTATGAAAATATGATTTTTATATTATTTAAATAATATATGAAATGATTATTGGAATTATTATAATTACTATTTTATTATATGAATTTTAGTTCAGATTATTAAGTTAATTATTTTAACTTAATAATGTTATATATATGAAAGATAAATCAGATATGGAATCCAAACCCTAATTTTGAATTTTGAGCAATGAATAAGAATAATAATAGTATATTAATTATAATATTATTTTTCAGTGTTATAAATATATATACTGTATATGTGTAGACTGATAATGCTTAGTCAATTAGGGTGTATCACGACAAACCCTAATATTTTTGTCATAAACCCTAATATTTTTGGTTGTTGTGTTGTTCTTTTAGTTGTAATAGAATTGTAGTATGTTATATGGACTTCATATTTGTACCTTAAAATCTCCTAAACATCAAATGGATTTAACGTAGTGACTGGTCAAAGTAAGTAAGGTGAACACGAATCCGGTTTTCTGGGCAACCCAAAAAACCTATGACCATGATCTCTGACAGCCTTTGACCGGCTTAGATCTACTTGACCTGTTGTTGTTATATGTGTTTTATATAATAGATATGTAGTATTACATGTTGGCTAAAATCTGGAACCAATAGATCACATAGAGCAAACTCAGAACGCGAGATATAAGGATCCAAAGTAGCACCCTCGTTCTGTTCTTCATTTCTGGAAAACCTAGAAATGAAGAACAGCCTCTGACACGATTTTCTGAGACCTAGATCTTTTAGCTTGATGATTTTTAAACTTGATACGTGCTTGATTCATGTACCCTGATTGTTATTCTACACAGCCGTCTATTACACCTTTACCATGAACAAATTTAATAATATAAGGCCATGAAAAGTGTTGACCGGCCATGACCATATTTTCTGGGCAGCCCAGAAACTTGATGAACAGCTCTGATAGCTACTTTAGGCCTTTAGATCTTTCGTTTGATACATGTTATGACCCTGTTTATTGTTGAATCTTGTAGTATTACATTAGTTCTACAAACTGTGATCAATAGATAACCTAGAAGCAATATGATCTGATCATTAAACGTGGTCAAAGTAGCTCACTCGTTCACTGTCTATGAAGATCTGGGTTTCTTAAGAACACCTTTTGCGACGGTTTCTATCGCCAAAGGCTTTAGCGACAGACTTATTAATTTTAATTAAATTATTATCCAAAATTCATTAATAAATAGAAATTAATTATTAAAAATTCCAAAAATAGTTTTAAAAATTATTTTAAGCTATAAAAATTAACTTTTAATAATTTGACATATTTTTCATAAATATTAATATTTATTGGATATTATTGATAGTTTATTTATTTAATAAATGCATTAAATTAATTAATTAAAAATGGTTTTATTATATTAAAAATCATTTCTAAATTATAAAAAGGTATTTAATAATATTTTAAGTTATAAAATATAACTTTTAATATTTTAAGACAAATTTTATTAATTATTTAATATTAATGATATTAGATTTGTTTAATAATTATTTTAAATAAATTAATTAAAAATGATTTTTATATTATAAAAATTATTTTAAATGAAAATAAATAGTTTAAAAATATTTTAAGTTATAAAATATAACTTTTAATATTTAAAGGTAAATTTCATTAAAAGTTTAATGTTAAATAATATTAGAGTTATTTAATAATTATATTAAATAAATAGTTTAAAAATAGTTTTATTGATTTAAAAATTATTTAAAAAGGAAATAAATGAATTAAAAATATTTTAAGTTATAATTAATGACTTTTAATATTTTGATAAATAATACATGAATGCTTAAATATTAATGATAAAGTATTTAAAAATGATTTTAATTGACTTAAAAATCATTTAAGGGTAATAAATTTTTTTTTAAAATATTTTGAGTTATTATAAATAACTTTAATATTTTTGTAATGGTTTCATTAATAATTTAATATTAATTAAATATTAATGTTAATAGAATTAGTTAATATTTAAATTATTTAATAATGATTCCGATGTTTGAAAAATCATAATAAATTATAATAATTATTTAAAAATTATTATAAGTCATTTAAAAATAATATGACTAATATTTACAGTTATTAAATTACTGAATAGAGTTTTAGACTCGATAATTACCTGGTAAAGTCGTCGGTACACCGAAATATTTTAAAAATTGATCCGAACTTAGATAATTCGACTAGATACGGGTTTGTTTATGATTCAATGACTGCTAAACATGTGTGACAATGTGATTAGGTTATGTGCTAACTGCAAATAGCAATACTATGTGGTATGATATTTTATCTAATCGAATGAATGATCATATTAATGATAGGTTTCGGTATAAAAGATAAAATTAAGTTACGTTATTGTAAGCAGCAGCAGCTCAGGCAAGTATCCTATCTTTGCATTTACTTTATGCAATGGACATGAGTAAGAAAGTTTCAGAATCATATTATTGTGCCAGATTATTAACTCTATTATTATTGATTATGTATCCAATTATTCATATTCATACAAGTTATTAAATTATCCGATCATTGTTTATCAACACAGTATTAGTGCATAATCCAGATATTTATTCTGTTCGTTAGTTTCTAAATATGGTTATAAAAGTGTCTCCACTTGGATAATCATTGTATTTAATCACATGTTGATACATACTTATTGATTTCGAGTATGTATACGTTGACTTAAAAGCCGTCTAAGCTATTTGATTTGGCTAGACATAAACTTAAAAATATTGTTGAGCAAGATAGAACTTTATTGTATCCAACCAGATTGTTTAGGTTTGGATTCCCGACTAAGTACGAACATCCCGAGCATGGGAAAACTTTTGTGCACCTAAGGTGGATAAGATGAATAATAATATCATTCTTGCATGTAGTATTGATCAATACAGGGCATAACGGGCTGATCACCCCCGTGCCTGTAAGTTATGACGGTCTACAGATGAATTTCTATATACCTTTTTGAAAACAGAAAATAATGTTCATAGCTGTTGACTGATCTCCAGTTATAGTCAGTACGTAGTTTCAAAAATTTCATATAGAAGTGATATATTGTTATTATTGGTTTAGCTTATTTCACAACTGTTGATTCGTTGTAGAAGTGTCATTCAAAGAAAATATTTAATTCTTTCAACTAATATATATTGTTGTTATTACTTGCTGGGCAATCAAATGCTTATTCTTCTTTAAATTTAAATGTTTTCAGCTAAGTATGATCAACCATAAGGTTCAGGTAAGAACAAGGGGAAAGGAAAGCTGTTCGAATGATTTTTATAATATTTTGTGTAATAGTTAAAGTTTATTAAGACCATGATATTTATTATCTATGATGTAATGAATGTTTAAAGGTCGCGTACTTGGGATTTAGATTCTGATTCATATGTAAATTAAGTTTGGTATTTATATTATTGTTATTATTATTAGTATTATTCCGCTCATAGAAATGGTATCATAAAGCACTGAGTTCGGATTTCAAGTACTTGAATTTGGGGGCGTCACGGCCTTCATCGCCCCCTGGGGAACTTTCTGCTACAGAAGATTGGCCTTTGGCCTCACCAATGTTGGTGCTACCTATCAAAGGGCTATGATGACATTGTACCACAATATAATGCAAAAAGAAATCAAAGTTTATGTGGACGATGTCATCGTAAAATCCAAAAGAAGGATGACCACAATGCCCATCTCCAGAAGTTGTTTGACCGCCTTCACAGATATAACTTGAAACTGATCCCGACAAAGTATGCATTTGGCGTGAAATCTGGTAAATTGTTGATATTCCTTGTGAGCAACTGAAGCATCAAATTGAACCCACCCAAGATAAAAGCCATCAACAAGATGCCTGAACCATGAACTGAGAAGGAAATAAGAGGTTTCTTGGGAAAGATGAACTTCATCAGTCAATTCATATCATAGTTGACAATAGCCTGTGAACCAATTTTCAAGTTATTAAGAAAGAACTCCTCTAGACAATGGAGTGAAGACTATTAGAAGGCTTTTCACATTATCCAAAAGCGGTTGTTTGAAGCACCTGTCCTGGTACCCCCAAGGAATGGAGTTCCCCTTTTTATATACATATGCGTTAACTCCAACGCCACGGGCTGCCTGTTGGGGCAAAAGGATGATATGGGTAATGAAAGCGCCATCTATTACCTCAACAAGTGATTCAGTAGTTGCAAGAAAAAATACACACTGATCGAGAAAACCTACTATGCATTGGCTTGGGTCGCCATGAAGTTACAATATTACCTGAATGACCATACAACTTATCTTATTTCCCTCATGGACCCTTTGAAGTACATTTTTATTAAACCTATGTTGAACTGTCAGTTATCAAAGTGGCAGCTAATCCTTTAACAGTTTGACATCGTCTATGTGACTCAAAAAGCTATCAAATGTCAAGGAATCGCGGCTCAACTATTTGCAGCACCTGCAGGAGGTTTTTGAGCCTATGGAGACATACTTCTCTGATGATGATGTGATGATAATTCAACTAGCTGAAAGGGAAAATAAGGGTCAATTTTGGAAATTATACTTTGATGGCGCAACAAACGTTGAAGGCGCTAGGGAAATGACATTCCTCGTATCTATCTCTAGGGAACAGTACCACATGGCTACCAAATTGCAATTTAATAACTCTAATAACACGATAGAGTATAAAGAATGCCTTGTAGGGTTAAAATTGGCTCGATCAATAGGGGTTAGACGGGTAGCAGTTTTCAAAGATTCGAAGCTGGTCATCAAACAAACCACTGGCCTGTACAATACCAAAGAATTAAATCTATTGTTATATTATCGCCATGTTATCAAAATGGCGAGAGAGTTTGAAGACATTGCCTTCATGCATATTCCTCAAAACAAAAATGATTTTGCAGATGCATTGGCCATGTTAGCCTCCTTGGTCAACATATCCGCAAGGAAGGGTATGCCTGCTATCAAATTCACAGCGCAGAATGCACCATCTTACGAAAATAATATTGGGGAAATATCCCACGAAATAGATCCTACCTGACCACCATGGTACCAAGACATAAAAAACTATTTACTAGACGGATCCATCCCCGAGGGAGTGAGCCAAATTGAAAAGAAACGATTATAGAAGACATCAATGAAATTATACTTAAGCAGGGATCTACAAAAGAGACTCATACATAGGGCTTACAAGGTGTCTAGACAATGATCAGTCCCAAAGACTTATAGTTAAAGTGCATGGCGGGGTGTGCGGGCACACATGAGTGGAACCCTGCTCTCTAAGAAGATATTGAGAACGAGACACTACTGACTCTCTCTCAAAGATGATTATGATGATCAAGTTAAGTGCTGCTATCAACACCAAATCCATGCCAATATTATTCATTTACCTCCTAATCGGGTACATTGCATGACCTCACCATAGCTTTTTTCCATATAGGGAATAGACGTGATTGGACCAGTCAAACGTAAATCCAACAATGGTCATAGATTTATCTTTACTATGATTGATTACTTTACCAAATGAGTGAAAGCATCCTCCTTTACTTAGGTTACTAAGGAGGTCATTGTCAACTTCATCATGAACAACATCATCTGTCAATATGGGCAACCCGAGGTTATCGTGTCAGACAACACCAAGAATCTGAATAACAATATGATGAGGGAACTGTGTAACAAGTTTAATATTAAGCACCTCAACTCGGTTATCTACCGTCCAAAGATAAAATGCGCGGTGGAAGCCGCCAAGAAAAAACATCAAGAAGATAATGATGAAGATGTCAGCAAACCACTGGGGATAGCCTGATTTGTTGCCTTTAACCCTGCTTGCTTACTGATTGTTGACTTGCACCTCGATCGGGGTAACACCTTATTCATTAGTATATGGCATGGAGGCCATACTCCTCATAGAGGTTAAAGCTAAGGGTGATAATGGGCTCCTAGATAAAGGAGGGTTAGTGGCTGTAAGATCGATACGATCAAGTATCCCTAATAGATGAGAAGAGGGTTGTCGCTATCTTTCACTATCAATTATACCAGTAATGAATGTCCTGATATTACAATAAAATGGTACAACCCCAAAAGTTCAAGGAGCATAACTTGGAATTAAAGAAGATCATTCCATGCTAGAATGCAACCAAAGGAAAATTTACCCAGAACTAGGAAGGACACTTCATTGTCAAAATGACTTTATCAGGAGGAGCCCTAAGATTGGAAGAGATGGTCGGTAAAGAATTCCCAAAATAGATTAATTTAAATCTGGTGAAACTGTACTATGTCTGAAAACCCCTTTTTTACAAGCATGAACCCTTATCTAAATTTTTTTTTTAAAAAATCAATCAATCAGGTCCTTTTTCTTAGAGTTTACGTCCTAGAGGCCAATTATTTGATACAACTGCTTAACATTTTGATATTATATTTGATTGAATAAATGCATGATTTTATTATGTCTTTATTTACTGCGTTATATAAATGTTAACATAATAAAATTTCTTAGAATAGTGATACAAATTATATAGTTTCAAGTATGTGACTTGAACATAAGATTATATAATTACAATTAGTATCATTACTCTTAAATGTCCCTAATCGAGTATCATTGTTGATAAGACACCAATGATACATTGAGACTAGTATGTGGATTGACTGATGACCAAATCTCATGGGTCATAAATATATGAGATATTGAGTCAATGCATAGGTATATGGTAGAGAATGATGTGCTGGACAGACCCACCTTGAGAATTCTACGTGGAGCATTATGCAAAGTGTCATTAGCGATTCTTATAGTGACAATGATGTAATGATCCTCCGACCTGTAATCACTATATTACTACACGGGAATTTATGTACTTTGATATCATCAAAAGTCACCTTTAATAGGGTGGGCAATAAAGGTGATTATTGGATACATCATGAATCGTGTGAGGATTATGAGTGATCTAGATGAAATTTAACCCTCCTATATATTAGGGGTGATATCCATATGCCTCTTGATTGAGTAGGACTATGAAATGCATGGCCATGCTCAAATAGTGATTTGTTTCATATAGTCTACTCATTGATTAAGAAAACTCAGATTAAATTAAGAAGAGTATGACACATTCCATAACTCGAGTTTAATCTAGGATGTCAAGTTTAAAAAGGATTAAATTACATTAAAACATTGGTCACAAAAAGGTTACATTAAATCATCGATCTTATTATTACTTGGGTAGCAATGATGCATTACTAGATGTCGCTCGCTGTTTATAATTTTATAATATGATTATAAGATTATTGCCAACGTAATAATAATCTATAAGGTCACACACTTAGAACGTAATTAAAAGGCAATTAGTTTAAATTGTAAGGATTTAAATATGTCAATATGATTGATAGAATTTAAATTAATAGGATAATTTATATATATATATATATATATATATATATATATATATATATATATAAATTCGAATTTTATTTAATTAGATTAGATTTTTGATTAATTCCTTTTTAACTGCTATATATAAATGATATATATCAGCCATTTAGGTTTTACATCATAACCAAAAACCTTAGCCACTCTTCGAGAGAGACTAGAGAGAAAAATTTCAAAAATCCTGATCCTTGGTGGCTAGTACCGCAGTTCTCTTCACTGCAGATCGTGTGACCATTCGTGGAGCGTTCGTGTGGATACCGTAGAGGCGCAGTTCTGTTGGATTGCATTGGAGATTCGAAGCCGTTTAAGAGATTTTTCTATAATCAGTATAAAATCTAAACCATTGAATTAATATGTTTTCGCATGGATCCTATTTTAGGGTTTCAAAATTGTCTTTGAATTATTTATTTTCGCTACTTTTATGTGTCGAAATCCCTACAATGGTATCAGAGCTACTTGCGAAAACGATTAATTCAGATTACGTGTTTTAATTGTATTCGATATATATGATATATGATTTTGGTTGTTTACCGATCTGAAATTGAATATATGATATTCCACTATATGCATATTCTGGAATTATGAATTATATCAGTAATATATATGCATGTATATGATGATCTGTTAATCGTATCTTAGAAGGTGGAATAACAATACAACTTATGTTCTAATTGGATTAGAAGCATGAAGATTCGATTTAATATGATTAATCGAAATTGGACATATATGCTATGTTCTGAGTTTATTGTTATTATGAGGGTTATGGCGGATTTGATATGATTCTGGAATTGTTTTAGAGATTTGTATGGAAAAATTCTACATTACAGGGGGAGACCACTCCTTGGACCCCCCCGTCGTAGCGCACGATGGTCGTGACCCCAATATTTTATATATAGTTTTCTTTAATTATATATACACACTGTTATGTGCTTTTCTGATTTGCATGGTGCACAGTTATGGCCCGTTTGACCCATAGGTTAGTGGTTTTTAGTTTTGAAATACGGCTTGCATGTCATGCCTTTCTATAAATTCTGATGTAATATTTGTTCTCATCTAAATCCCCTCGAATGTAACTCGAGGTTTCTTTATGTCATGTAATAATCTATAATCGATGAAGATGACAAGATGAAGAACACGATGGAAAGATGATGATGGAGAGGAGACACATGCATGAGGAAGATCTAAGGAAGCTACTATTTTGAGATTTTTTACCACCTTAGATTGAAGGTAGATTGACCTTCAATCTTTCATTAGCTTGAAAAGATTGACAATGGATTGGGCCATAAGTGTGACACATTTAATTTTGCACTTTATTTATGCTTGTATACGATATGATATGATAAATAATGTACATGCTTAAAAAAATTAAAATTGGTGAGATCTAAATTAATTAATAAAATCCCTCATTAAATTATTAAGTCTAAATCAGATGCCTTCCAATGAATAACACTCATCAAGACCTTGATCGATGGATGTAGGTTTGCCAAAGCAAAGTACCTTATTTATCTTGGTAAGAAGCGATAGGATAATTGTGATATCAAAAATGTTAAAATCATTGGGCCCGACTTAACTAAGTTATCTCAATAGGATTGTGGACTTAGAGGCATGGAGTTTGGTAGGTACCATTAGATGGACTAGAAACAAATGTTGTTTACCAAACTATCCAAGAGTTATAGATGATATAATTGACGAGGGGTTGTCTACCTAAATAATTGTGTTTTGAGAGATTAGCCAAAGATAACTAAGGCATAATGAAATATGGATCTTGGCTCACTAGAAAGATTTAATAGAAAATGTTTTTTGATTTAATAGTGAGGGCTATTAATTTGAATAAAATAGTGGGAGGTATATTTTGAATGTACTATTATCAATTACATAATATCAAATACTCTGCAATTTGACTTATTATTTTTGCACTTATAAATTGTAGATATCAATGGCAAATAACAACAACACAAATAGTCTTTCGCTACGATCAGTCCTTGAGAAGGACAACTTGAGTGGAATTAATTTCTTTGACTGGCATAGGAACTTAAGGATTATCCTCAAATAAGAGTGCAAGCTATATGTCATTGAAAAGCCCATTCCTGTAGCTGCAGGTGATACTGCACGACGTGCAGAGCATGTTGCTTACAAGAAGCATCAAGATGATGCTCTGGATGTGAGTTGTCTCATGCTAGCAACTATGAAAACTGAGCTTCAGAAGCAACATGAGTTAATGGTTGCTTATGAGATAATCGAGCATCTCAAGAAATTATTCGAAGGGCGTGCTCGACAGGAAAGGCATGATACAAGTAGAGTGTTGTATCACTGCAAGATGGGTGAACGTGATCCAGTTGGTCCACATGAGCTGAAAATGATTGGGTATATTGAGTACCTTGATAGGTTGGGTTTTACAATTACTCCAGAAGCTTGTTTTGCAATCTTTGAACAACAGCTACTCTCAATTTGTTATGAATTATCTCATGAATGAAATTGAGAAACCACTCACTGAGTTGTTGAGCATGTTAAGAATTGCCGAGAACAACATGAAAAAGGCAGGACCCGCTCCCATAATGATGGTGCAAAAGGGGAATGCTAAGGTAAATTAGAAAGGCAAAAAGAAGATATAATCTAAATCTGGTGCCAAACCCAATTCTAAAACCAAATAGGCTTTAAAACCTAAAGGTGGGGTGGCTAAAGAAGGTGATTGGATACTGGATGTGGTTCTCACATTTGTATTAATGTGAAGGAACTCCGAAGGAGTGGACTTTAGCAAAAGGAGAGGTTGACCTACGAGTTGGGAATGTAGCAAAAGTTGCTGCACTAGCCGTAGTAACTTATCATTTATCTTTACCCACAGGGCTAGTATTAGAATTAGAGGGTTATTATTATGTGCCTGCTATAAGCAAAAACATTATTTCTATTTCTTGTTTGGACAAGAAAGGTTTTTCATTTACAATAAAGAACAACTGTTGTTCATTTTACTTAAATGAAATATTCTATGGTGTTGCACAATTATTTAATGGTCTTTATATTCTTGATTTAGAAATGCCTATCTATAACATAAATACAAAATGATTTAAATCAAATGATTCAAATCTGACATATCTCTGGCACTGTCGTTTAGGCCATATAAACGAGAAATGCATATCCAAACTCCATAAAGATGGATTTTTGGATTCATTTGATTTTGAATCATATGAGAGATTCAAGTCTTGTTTATTAGGCAAGATGACTAAAGCCCCTTTCGCTAGATACAGTGAACGGGCTAGCAATGTATTGGGACTTATACATAGTGATGTACCATGAGTTCGTTAGCAAGAAGTAGGTTTTATTACTTCATTACATTTACTGACGACTTTAGTAGATATGGATATGTGTATCTTATGAGACACAAATTCGAATCCTTTGAAAAGTTCAAGGAATTCAAGAATGAAGTTCAAAACTAATTTGGCAAAAGCATAAAAGCCCTTCGATCTGATCGAGGAGGTGAATACTTAAGCCAAGACTTTGATGACCTTCTAAAGGAGTGAGGTATTATATCACAGCTCACTCCACCTGGAACACCCCAATGGAATGGTGTATCTGAGAGGAGAAATCACACCTTATTAGGCATGGTACGATCAATGATGAGTCATGCATGTCTTCCAATAAGCTTCTGGGGTCATGCCCTAGAGACAGCTGCATTCACACTTAACCGTGTTCCTACAAAGATGGTTCAAAAGACACCATATGACATATGGACTGGGAAACATCCTAGTATGTCGTTCATGAAGATTTGGGGTTGCGAGGCATTTATAAAACGTCAAGATTCTGACAAGCTAGGACCCAAATCTGACAAATGTAATTTTGTGGGATACCCAAAGGAAACAAAAGGGTATTATTTCTATAAACCTCCTGAGAATAAAGTGTTTGTTGCTCGAACTAGTATTTTTCTAGAAAGAGAATTTGTCTCTAAAGGAAACAGTGGGAGGAAAGTAGAACTCGAAGAAATTCGAGAACCATAAAATATCATTGAAATTGAGTTGGAGCGTGAACAGGAACCACAAGATATTGTAGAAAGTGAACCTACTCAAATTACACAAGGGATTCGTAGATCTGGTAGGACACGCCAAGAGCCTGAGAGATATTATGGATATCTTGTGACTCAAAACGGCGATGTGATGCTCATATATCAGGATGAGCCTGCTTCTTACCAAGAAGCTATGAATAGACCAGATTCTGAGAAATTGCTTGAAGCCATGAAATCTGAGATGGGCTCCATGTATACTAACCAAGTATAGACTTTGGTTGATCCACCCGAAGGGGTAAAACCAATCGGGTGCAAGTGGATTTTTAAGAAGAAAACTGACATGGATGGTAATGTACAAACCTATAAAGGCTGACTAGTAGCAAAAGGTTTCAAACAAGTTCAAGGTGTTAACTATGATGAAGCCTTCTCTCCAGTGGCAATGGTTAAACCCATCAAGATCTTACTTGCTATTGCTGCCTTTTATGATTACGAAATCTGGTAGATGGATGTCAAAATTATTTTTCTTAACGGAAATCTCCTTGAGGATGTGTACATGAAACAAACTGAGGGTTTTGTCACTCCAAAGGATGCTGGAAAGGTATGTAAGGTGCAACAATCCATTTATGGATTGAAGCAAGCCTATCGGAGTTGGAATCTTCGATTTGATGAAGCAGTAAAAGAGTTTGGCTTTATAAAAAATGAAGATGAACCTTGTGCATATAAGAAGGTTAGTGTGGGTCACATTGTATTCCTAGTATTATATGTTGACGACATATTAATTATTGGGAATGACATTCCTTCATTATATGCTGTAAAAACATGGCTAGGAAAATATTTCTCCATGAAAGTTTTGGGCGATGCAACCTACAATTTAGGTATTAGGATCTATCGAGATAGATCGAGAAAAATTCTCAGCCTAAGTCAAAGTACATATATTGATAAAGTGCTAAAACGGTTCAGCATGCAAGAGGCAAAAAGATGACACTTACCCATGACTCATGGTGTACAGATCTCTAAGGCCTAATGTCCTAAATCACAAGATGATGAGGAGCATATGAGAAAGATCCCTTATGCTTTGGAAATTGGATTTATCATATATGCAATGATATGTACTCGTCCTGATGTCTCGTATGCTTTGAGCATGACGAGCAGATCCCAGTTGAATCCAGGTAAAGGTCACTGGACAACAGTCAAGAATATCCTCAAGTACATGAAATGGGCTAAGGATCCATTATTGGTATATGGAGGTGAAGATGAACTGGCAGTAAATGGTTACACAGATGCTAGTTTCCAAGCTGACAATGATGACTATAAGTCTCAGTCAGGTTTTGTGTTTTGCCTTAATGGTGGTGTTGTTAGCTGAAAGAGTTTGAAGCAAGAGACAGTAGCCGATTCTACAACAGAAGCTGAGTATATTGCTGCTTCTAGTGCGGCCAATGAGGCAGTATGGATTAAAAAATTTGTCACTGAACTTGGTGTTGTTCCAACTATTGTTGATCCAGTTGAGCTATACTGTGATAATAATTGAGCCATTGCACAAGCTAAGGAACCCAGATCTCACCAACGATCCAAGCATATACTTAGGCGGTACCATCTCATCCGTGAAATCATTGATAGAGGAGATGTACATATAAGACGAGTGCCAACAGATGATAATGTTGCAGATCCACTGACCAAGGCTTTTTCACAGCAGAAGCACGAAGGTCACACCAGTTCCACGATTATTAGCTACATGAGTGATTGACTCTAGTGCAAGTGGGAGACTGTTAGAGTTTATGCCCTAGAGGCCAATTATTTGATATAATTTCTTAACATTTTGATATTATATTTGATTGAATAAATGAATGATTTTATTATGGTTTTATTTACTGTGTTATATAAATGTAAACATAATAAAATTCCTTAGAATAATGATATAAATTATATAGTTTCAAGTATGTGACTTGAACATGAGATTATATAATTACAATTAGTATCATTGCTCTTAAATGTCCCTAGTCGAGTATCATTGTTGATAGGACAACAATGATAAGTTGAGACTAGTATGTGGATTGAATGATGACCAAATCTCATGGGTTATAAATATATGAGATATTAAGTCAATGCATAGGTATATGTTAGGGAACGATGAACTGGACAGACCCACCATGAGAATTCTACGTGGAGCATTATGCAAAGTGTCATTAGCGATTCTCATAGTGACAATGATGTAATGATCCTCCGACCTGAAATCACTATATTACTACACGGGAATTTATGTACTATGATATCATCAAAAGTCACCTTTAATAGGGTGGACAGTAAAGGTGATTATTGGATACATCATGAATCGTGTAAGGAATATGAGTGATCTAGATGGAATTTAACCCTTCTATATATTAGGGGTGATATCCATTGGCCTCTTAATTGAGTAGGACTATAAAATGCATGGCCATGCTCAAATAGTGAATTGTTTCATATACTCTACTCATTGATCAAGATAACTCAGATTAAATTATGAAGAGTATGACATATTCCATGACTCGAATGTAATCTAGGATGTCAAGGTAAAAAAGGATTAAATTACATTGAAACATTGGTCACGAAAAGGTTGCATCGAATCATCGATCTTATTATTACTTGGGTAGCAGTGATGCATTACTAGAAGTCGGTCGTTGTTTATAATTTAATAATATGATTATAAGATTATTGCCAACGTAATAATAACCTATAGGGTCATACACTTAGAATGTAATTAAAAGGGAATTAATTTAAATTGTAAGGATTTAAATATGTCAATATGATCGATAGTATTTAAATTACAAATTTAAATTAATAGGATAATTTATTTATGTATATTAATTAAGTAAGACTTACTTAAGATATATATATATATATATATATATATATATATATATATATATATATATATATATATATATATATATATTCGGATTTTATTTAATTAGATTATGTTTTTGATTAATTTCTTTTTAACTGCTATATATATGATATATATCAGCCATTTAGGTTTTACATCATAACCAAAAACTCTAGCCGCTCTTAGAGAGAGACTAAAGAGAAAAATTTCTAAAATCCTGATCCTTGGTGGCTAGTAGCGCAGTTGTCTTCACTGCAAATCGTGTGACGATTCACGGAGCATTCCTGTGGATAACGTAGAGGCGCAGTTCTGTTGGATTGCGTTGGAGATTCAAAGCCGTTTCAAAGATTTTTTTTATAATCGGTATAAAATCTAAACCATTGAATTAATTTGTTTTCGCATGGATCCTGTTTTAGGGTTTCAAAATTATCTTTGAATATTTTATTTCTGCTACTTTTATGTGTCGAAATCCCTACACTTGTAGTATGAATTACGAAAGACCTGATCTCCCTCCATCCACAGGAATACGTAGACAACCATCTATGGTGCGGTTTAGCCCTCAAAAAATAAAAACCAAACACTTTTACCTCATATCCCCGATATTAACCCTAAAATTCTAACTTATCCAAAAAAACAAAATATATCTAAAATACCTCCAAGTCAACGACCCACATTGAGAAGACTTAGCGACATATCAACCTCGCCTCATCAAATCTGGCTCAAGTCATGGATATGAACAAGATAGTTTTATATCGAGATAATAAATCATAAGGCTTAAAGGGAAATCCATATACAAGTTCAAGACATGCTTAAATAAGGGACTTAAACTAAAAATGTTCCATTTTATATATACAACTGTTTAAATATACAAAAGTAATACTAAATGTATGACAAAGGAGAATAACATAGTCGATGTAGGAAAATAAAGCAGGACTATAAATCTAAGGTGAGGCGGGATAACATCTCCAAGTACTCAGCCATCTCGACAGTCGGAGGAGCGGCCCTGAGCTCTTGCTCTAACATTTCAACATATCTCAAGAGCTCTACTGCTGACCTAAAGATCCCCTCCTGACTCTGAATGACATCTCGAGTATGATCAGTAAGCTTATTCCTAAAAGATCAGACTAAATTTCTCCCAGCTACAACCTCATCTCTGACAGTGAGGGTCACATCTCTATCAGCATTGGCAACATCCCTACCTGCCAAGATAATCAACATCAAGGCCTGAGCCTGATCCCGCTCAAATGTGAAAAGATAAACTTGATGATCTAATGCCTCCCTAGATGTTGGAATAGAACTTGGAGCTGCACTAATCAATGCTACAGACAAACTAGCAAACAGCTCATCCTCGGCCAGAGATATAGGACCCTCAATTGGCTCCTCTTCATCATAGAACGACCTTCAACCTCTGCCTAATAAAATACATCCAAGGCTAAGTCAGTCTCTAACTAGGCTGAATACTCTACCGATCGGCTAGGATAACCATCTCTAAAATCCGTCGTCTGTAGGTGAGACCAAAAATCGTAGACGCGAGCCAAATCGTCCTCAATAGCTGAGCAAATGTGGAAACGATAATCTTCAGTCCCCTTAAACAAATGGACCTCCTTGTGTAGATCTAATTGGCCCATCACCGCTAGAGGATGATAGGTAGTCAACCCCTCAAACCGGCTAAAGGGATGAAGTTCAAATCAACCTTATGGGTGGCAAAACTTAGGAAGGAATAATATCCAATGTACATGATAATCTCAAAAGGATCCTCCATAATATCAAAAAACTCAGTCCAATATATGACATCTACAAACGAAGATGGGCAGAGAGAATTGGTTAATGTCATGCTGTGACCGAAGCAAAACCCGTGCCGACGGAGCTGACCACTCGGTGTCAGATGGGTCATAAATAAAATATATAAGAGGACGGGGCTACCTTTGAACTTTTGATCCCTACCATCTGGCAGAAGGACGCTGATATCAATATCGAGGCCAATATAAGGGGAATGAAAGTAAAGTCATCCTGGAGAGCCCTAACGACCATCAACATCCCAACGTCTAGGTGACTGGCATAAAAGGGCATGTACAAATATGTCAAGACACATATAATCAGGGCATCTACCCATGCTGTCTACCACCTCTCTTTGGAAAGGGCAAAATCTCCCTGATGGATGACGAAGTTATCACCAGAAGCAAAATTGTCTATCATAAAGTCCATCGAGATGATATAGCTACCGCCCACCTCTGCCAAAACTACGGACCTCCTCAAACTAGTAGTGGTCATGAACTGGCGGCACATATGCCCCACCAGTACCCTAGTACAAGGGTCGTCCATCGACAAACTTGGAATACATCCATACTCCTCTATAGTGGGGGTCAACTCATCAGATACAAATCTAAAAATATGGCGCTCTGGGATCCAATAAGTAAGCATCACATCAACAAATCCATCCGACACCTGGAAGCATAAGAGATACATGGATTGGCCCAACATTCGACCCACAATAATATGATCAGAATTCGAAAAGGTGTCATGCCAACCTCTCAAGTTGGTCGCTATCTGACTTAGCGAAAGATGCTCTGGACGATCAATCGATGAAGAACACATCTGTAAATATAGTATCAAAGAACATGTAGGGGTCAAATCTGTATCCAATCATTTACAAATATATAAAGCGTACAAATATATAAGCATGCATCATGATAAATGATATGTACAATATATACAACAAATAAATGAAAAGACATCATATATATATATATATATATATATACATTTGTGGAATACATCAGGTTTTATATGTACATCAAGCATTCATCTCTATGGTACATTAAAAATGAAAAATAAAAAAATACATGATAATGAGGCACATACACCCAACAACTAGCAAAAGCTTATCAAATGAACTCTACACTATCCATAAAGGTACTGGAGTCATTAAACTAGTAAAAACGAGCTAGATCCTCTATAGTACGCATATTATGCATATATGGGCGGTAGAATATGGAATCTCCCCCGTTAGCAAAGCCACTAGTGCTAGATGGACCATCCTCAAACCCTGAGGAATTAAAAGTATCAGCCTCGAATGGATTCCTGCCTAAATGGCGAATGAAGAGGGACATTCAATCAACCCACTATGTCAACTCTTCTATTTGAGACAGATGAGTTGGCTCCTGGACACAAGCCATCTAGTCATTCATCTTCACAGACCCTGGAACTATGTCCCCTAAAAGCTAGGTAGCACGGGTCTGAGCACCGATAGTACGGGCACCCACCAAAGGGAAAAAGCAACTGAAGTGCTAGGGCCATCAGACAATAGGAACCCAACATGACCATCTAAAAGGATCTCTGATAGCGGCTGAGCTAGAGGCCAAAATCACTGAGCAGGAGGAAGAAAAGGAATGTGAATCTCCCCTAAAACACATCTGAAGGTACTCTCCCCAGGGTAGATGATGATTGGATTTTATACCTATTATTTGGATACTTTTAGACTTAATAATTTGTGAGTTTTTATGTATGTTATGTTATTTGATATTATTTTTATTATTTTTATTATTTTTATTTTATTTTGTAGGAAAAAGGAAATTCAATGGCAAAATCATAAATATTTTAAGTTAGAATGCAAGGAAGGAAATTAATGAGCCAATAGAAGTTTTGGAAAAGGAATGTTGTTATAGTAGTTTATTAAAATTAGGATATTATGTATGTCAATTTAATTAGGATTGTAATTCTATTAGGGTTAGGAAAATTAAACTCTTATAAATAGTCTTATTTTGGGATTGTAAAAGGTATTGGGAAAAAGTCAATGAACACCATGTATGGCTAATTTTCTTCCAAGTTCAAGGGCAAACAAGATATCATCAAAGATGGAGGTTATGGATTAATGAAGCTTGGAGATAGAAGACTTGTGGGAGATTGTTTTTCTTCCTTAAACCTTTATTTTTTTTATCTTTCCTTGATGTGGAATATTTTTTGAATTATAATTTATGAACATGTTTTTATTTTAAGTTTTTAATGGAATCCCATTTGTAATTTAATTGATTTTCTTTCTATTTGATTGACACCATATAGATTGACTTATATAATTAACTAGCTAGTAATTAATGGGTTAATATATATGAATTCAAGAGATGAACTATTGATTTAGATCTGAATATGATAACATATGTTTGTTTTTTCTACATGGGATGGAATTCATAATTCGTGTATAGGATATGGATATACTTATACACCATGTGCAACAAATTAGAGAATCCATGCTTAAAATTCTTGTTAATTTAATTCCCATAGAAATATAACGAGTTATTTAGCAAGGATGTTCCTTTCCGATTCTATTCCCATTGTGGTGGATTTAGAAAGGATATGTTTATATGACCATCGGAAGAGGTATATAAATACTAACGAATTCTCGATTAACGATTCATTGCGACCGTATAATTAAATGGATAGTTATGATATTTGAATGAAGCATGAGATGAAATTGAACTCTTAGGTTAACTAAATTATATTTTGTTAGTTAATTACTTTTAGTATTTAGTTTTATTATTCATTTTAATTAATTAATTCGTTTAAATAAGATTGACTTGATATAAAATTGGTACTTGGAAAAACATTAGAATTAATTCCTCGTGGGAACGATACTCTTCTTATCACTTTATTACTTGTTGACCGTGTATACTTGCACGTATTTATTAATTGCTAAATTGACCAACAAGTTTTTGGCGCCGTTGCAGGGGAATTATTTTTCTAATATTCTTCTAATATTGATTTCAATCAATTTAGTCTTAATTTAAACTTGTATTTTTGTTGTACTTAATTTGTTTTTTTTTTGTTTTTTTTTTCAAATCATCCATCTCAACAGATAATAGGAAACGGTTTGCAGAGAGCGACAACTGACCTCTTTTTAGGGAAGTTCTTGCAGTAATTTCTTTTAATGCATACTTTAAGGATAATGTCAGTTTCAAGTTTGGGGGTCTTTCTATAATGTTTTTGATGCGTAGATCCTTGTTGTAATTTTATTTTGAATTTAAAATTTTGTGGGTATATTCACTACAAACCCTCACGAGACACAACTCGTCCACTTGGGATAACCTTAAAGTTTAAATGGTTTTTGCACATGCTAAGTGAAATTGTGTTTCCTACGAAAATGGGGTAGAACTGTTTATAGGTAGTGTTTTTTGGGCAATGAATTAATTGAATTTAATGTTTTTGGCCAATAATTCTTTTTTGATTTCTTTAAAATCTAATAATTGATTCATTGCACATTGTTGATGCTAGGTGTCCATATTTGGCTGATTTAGAGAGATTTTCAGCACATGTGAGATCTTAGTTTGATGGCTCACAAGATTTGGCAAGATTTACAGTTCACGTTTTTTAAATAAAGAAAAAAATGGCATTTTGGTCATTTAGCACAAAATTTTAAAGGCATTCTAGTCATTTGGCCTCTCTTTTAGGTTTTAACCCTTAGATTTTTGCCAATTAGATTTAGGGTTTTTTAATTAGGGTTTAAATTTGAAAATTAGGGTTTCCTAATTATATTATGGTTTCCTAATTACATTTCATTTAATCAATCACTTAATATTAGTCACATAAATAGAAATACATATCATTTTTAAATACAATTTAAATGTATTAATATTCAAATCCCTATTTGAAATTCAAATTAGGGTTTTGATCGATTATTCATCTTGGTTTCCCTTCTTAGTCAACTTATAATAATTAAATTGACTAATATGCTTAATTCATATTACATATGCTCAAAATATTACTGACAAGAATAATGATAATAGTTAATAAAATAAATAATAATACTAAAAAAATTTCATTTGTACAAATATAAATATAGATTCGTCTAAAAAATCCCGGTCCTTACATTCTCCCCTCCATATAAGGATTTCGTCTCGGGGATCACCATTACCATACGCTTAATTTTATGTCTATTCTTAGATTTTTAATTTTTTTTATTGAATTACTACATTCTCCACTCCTTATAAGATTCTGTATTATGAGCATGGAACGGCTGCGCGTCTTGATCCATTACTTGCGGTATGCTTGCAATAATTATGTTAGTTCCCAATGGAACTCAAATTCCTCCTTTAAAATCTTTTTATTAGCGAGTTATTATTATAATCTATGTCTTTTCCTGAAATTTTCTTCTGTATGTCTATATTCAAGGGTTCCTAATGTTCATAAGGGTAAATGTACTTATCCTAACAAATTCATGGTAAGGAAAATAGGTTAAATCCGAATCAAGTATATATATTGATATAATTGCTTGGAATCATACCTGGAACTCCATCTCCGACTGCTACTGTATCTTGAACCGTCATATTGAAGGTCCTTGCGGTTGGTTTATTTGGTGGAGTTGGACCAGCTCTCGCAAGTCTTCCGCCGCTATTCCCTGCATTATCATTTCCCCCGTCGGCTCTCCTTTTCGGACAATCCCTCACCATATGATCCGTTGATCCACAAATGAAACACCCACTATTCTTCCTTGGTTTGGGATAGTTAGAAGAGATGTGTCCCTCCTGCCCGCATTTAAAACACACAAATTTTCCTTTCAAACACTCACCCGAGTGAGTTTTCCCACAATTACCGCACTGCTCAACCTGCTTCATTATACCTCCATGCCTATTATTAGTATTTCCGGAATGGTTCCACTTCCACTGCTTCCCTCAACCTTGACAGGTCCCTTGATTTTAACGTTATTCTTCTTTTCTTTATTGTAGAGGTTCATGGCCTCACTTCCTCATTTGGCTATAATAGCCTTTTCCAACAATGATCCAAAAAAATTAATCTACAACACTGTCACCTTATTATAGAGCCAGGGTTTTAGGCCCTGCTCAAACCTTTTTGCCTTCCTTGCTTATGTATCCACTTGGTGTGGAGAGAACCTAGATATCTCATTAAACTTAGCAGCGTATTCCAAAACTGTCATATTCCCATGCTTCAATTCTAAAAACCTAGCCTCCATCCTGGCCTGCATACTGGACGAGAAATAATTCTCGAAGAAAAGTTCCTTGAACCTGGTTCATGTAACTTCTCCTTCTCCTGCCCTAGTCTGATTCGCCTCCCACCAGAAATTCGCATCCCCCTTCATCATATAGGCAGCAAAAGTTATCTTTTGCTCATCCGCTACCCTAGCAATAATGAATGCTTTCTCCATCTCCTTTACCCAGGTTTGGCTTCTATAGGGTCAGTTGTCCCTCTAAATTATGGCGGTCCTACTGCCTTAAAGTATTTAAAGTTTTCCAATCGATTATTTGTCTAATTTCGTACTGCTGGTGCTCCATTCTGCATGGCTTGTGCCAACATATTAGCAAGATTCTGCATTGGGTCCACATTACCTCCTTCATCATTAACAGGTTCTTTTACTCTTTGGTTTCGGTTTCGTCTTCTTGGTGGCATTATCTGGTTAAACAAAACCATAAATTATTTTTTATTATTTTACATTTTATGCCTCATCAAGTGTTAACATTATAATGCATATGGGGATGGTCTACAGGATTCATAACTACTCCTATTACTATAGGACGCTTACCTAGCCAACGCTTAGATCTGACTCTACCCAAACTTTTCTAGTTCACCCTAACATTCCCCACTTGTCCGACCGTTACTGAGCAGTTTTTGGATATCAAACGGACCTCCCTAGAAGGTAATTTTAATGTGACCGATTTCCCCTCTTTTGCAATCAGTTTCGTTACAGCACTCGCTGCTCTAGCTAATTGTCCACCCTTTCTACGTGTGATTTCTATGTTATGTATGGTCGTGCCTAAGGGCATATCTATTGAAGTAGATTCTTCTTTTTGATCAATCAAAACCCCTTCCCAAACTGTACAAGCTTCTTCCAAAGCATATTGCTTTCTGGATGTAGATGATATCTATACAAATGGATCTTATATATCATACAATGAAGTACCACATGGGTGGATATACAGGAATTCAAATCTACCAAATCACTCATGTTATGATCTTCTACATCCGAGGTTTTCCCATTCCGTAATCTGGCTTATGTTCTTTATGTAGCATTCATACCGAATGACTCTATGAAATTACATCGATACTTCCACATATTATGGGTAACGTAGGAGACATCTCTATTTCCCCCCGGGGAATCTTTAGAATTATCATTGCTTAGCTTTCATTTTGCCTCTGACCATCAAATGAAATGTGAATAACCCGTCCTCTTTTCATTGAAAGAATGGTAGCTTCCAGTTCTGTCGGTGCTTGAAACGATTTTTTCTTCTCCATATTACTATATCTCTAGAGTCAATAATTTTATATGAGGAACTACTGAACTAAATCACTTGCTGCCGTTACTTTTCAGTTTTCTGTTGAGGTCTATCCTATAGAGGTACTAAAATTGGATCAGTGATCAATTTCTAGGTTTCGTCTTAAACCTAATTGGTTACTTTCAATTACGTAAATCAATAGTTCAAACCGCACTCAAAGGTTGGGCATTTCCCATTTTTATAAGAACTTCTGTACCAAAAATAATGGTATTTCCAATTATAGCCCCTCTTGGATGTAAAATATATCTATTCTCATCATCCCCATATTGTATGAGACAAATGTATGCATTTCGATTAGGGTCGTATTCTATGGTTATGATTCTACCATATATGTCTTTTTCATTCCGTTAAAAATCGATTTTACGGTATAGACGCTTATGAACTCGCCCTCTATGCCCTACAGTAATGATTCCTCTGGCATTACGACCTTTACCACAATGATGCTCTCCATAGATATGAAAGGGAAAAATGTCTGTTATAATTGTGGTCAAGAAGGACATATTTCAGCAAATTGTCCTAAGCCGAAGAAAGGTGGTTATTTTTCTTGTGGAGGAATGGGGCATCGATTTAAGGATTATCCATTGAAGAAGAATATAGATGGAGGAAGTGGAAACAAGAGCAGTTCTACAAAGTTAACCATTGGAGGACCAGTTCAGCAGAGTAAGCCGACAGCAAGAACGTTCAACATAACTGTGCAAGACGAAGTTGCATCAAAGGAGGTGGTGTGAGGTATTATTCCGATCAATAATATAAATGCCTACGTATTATTTGATTCGGGAGCTACCTGTTCATTTGTGTCTGATGAATTTGCTAGAAGATTAAACTTAGCATGTGAAAAGTTAAAGAACCCAATGAATATAGAAGTTGCAGATAAAGAAGTGATCCCTGTAGAGTTTATCCATAACAACTGTGGTGTGGAAATAAGGGGACATAAGTTAAGCGTGAATTTTATTCTGATACGCTTAGGAGAATTTGATGTTATCTTAGGGATGGATTGGTTGTTTAACTATGAGGCAGTTATAAACTGTCAAAAGAAGAGTATACGCCTTAAGACATCGAATAAGTCTAAGGTTGTATTTTATGGTAGCAAATTGCCAAGACAAACGAGTTGTCTGACGATGATGCAGGCCAAGAGAATGCAACGAAAAGGGTGTGAAGGTTATTTGGCTCATGTAGTGGATACACGGATAGTGAATTCGGACATGGGACATATACATGTAGTTAATGAGTTTGGGGATGTCTTTCCAGAAGAACTTCTGGGACTTCCTCCAGACAGAGAAATAGAGTTTGTGATTGATTTAGTTCTGGGGACAACACCGATATCGAAAGCACCATATAGGATGGCTCCGATAGAAATGAAAGAGTTAATGATCCAGCTACAGGAGTTGTTGGATAAGAAGTACATTCAACCTAGTGTATCTCCGTGGGGAGCACCAGTGTTGTTTGTAAAGAAGAAAGATGGTTCGATGAGATTATGTATGGATTATAGAGAACTGAATAAGGTGACAATCAAGAACAAGTATCCGTTACCAAGAATAGACGATCTGTTTGATCAACTTAAGGGAGCAAGATGTTTTTCGAAGATTGACCTGAGAACTGGTTATCAGCAGTTGAAGGTGAGAACAGAGGATGTACCAAAGACAACATTTAGAACTCGTTATGAACATTATGAGTTCTTAGTGATGTTGTTTGGATTGACAAATGCGCCAACTGCTTTTATGGACTTGATGAATAGAGTATTCAAAGCCTGAAAAGGAGCATTCTGAACATCTACGGATGGTGTTAGAAACGTTGAGAAGGGAGAAGTTATATGCAAAATATTCAAAGTGTGACGCCCCCAAAACAGGTATACAACACCCATTCTGAGTCGTCAATAACATGGTACAGAAACAACTACAACTTTATTAATACAACATAAAAACTGTGAGTGTAAATACAAATATTGTCATCTAGACAATATCCACACTCAAATAAGTCCTCATTACAATTATTGGTACAATATTTTAAAAAAAATGGTGAGGACTACTAAAACAACTTCCTAGAACCTTCATTCCATACCCCGACTAGTACTTGCTACATTCTCGCCTCCTGAGAAGAAAATGGAACAAAAGGAAAAGGGTGAGCTCAACTAGCCCAGTAAAGAATATTATGACTAAGATAATATACAACAAATTATCATTAGTCTTCAACAGGGAAAAATTTAATAGAATACAATAGACAACAAGTTTTAAATCAATATTCGCAGCGGAAAATAATAATTCATAGAAGAGTTACGTAGAGAATGAAATCTATGATTATCTATGAATTTAAAAGCCCATCATCACATTTTATCCCTGTAATATCAATCAATAAATATCTTGAATCAAATAGTTATCTTTGCACTACAGGCCAAAGATATTCATCAGTTGGTCATGTTCACCTCAACACCTGTTCATCTTTGCACTACGGGCCAAAGATATTCATCAGAAATCATTCATCTTACACTACAGGCCAAAGATATTCAGTTATATCATCATTTAAGACTGAGGATGATGAAAAATATATTAAAGAAAACGAATCCAGTGAAACAAAATAACAAATATTAAGGATTCGTATTTCGATTTATCCATGTCCAAAAATACCTTATAAATAATCATAGTGAAGTAAAATTCAAGAATGATCAAAACATGGATACAATCAAAGCTAGTATCCAGAATAGATATTTGGACAAAAAGAAGAAAATTTCATTTTTCGGTAAATAGTAACTCCTGAATAGTAACTCATGAATAGTAACTCGTGAATAGTAACCCCGACATGAAAAGTTCTAAATTTGATAAAAAGTTCAGATCAATACTTCGGCATAATGATATTGAAGAAAATAATATCATTTAAGAAGAAATAACATCCCTTACCTCAGCAAAAACAGTACTTCTAGTTGAAACACCGGATATATGTTATGAATTGAACTTGCACCGTATAGAAACACTCAAAGTATCAAATACTCACAAGAATACGCTCGATATAGAGAGAGAAATAGAGAGAAACTTGTGTTTCTGGTGTGATTTTCAATTCTAACCTAAGAACCCTATTTATAGGAAAATGCTTAGAACACCAAAGCAGAAAATTTATATATATATATATATATATATATATATATATATATATATAATTTTCAAGACCACCTCAAGACCATCTGAACTCAGCTCATTATGCACATGTTGTAGCCCACAAAACAAACAAAAAACGTTTTCTTTGAAAAAAATAATTAAAACTTCCAAAAATCAATTATTTCGGAACTTCGGAACTTCAATAATTCATAATAAATAGCCGTTTTATCAGAAAATTCGAATCTCGCGAGTTTTTATAGAAAATTCAATTCTCTACAACTTTGCAGAAGAAAGTTTTTCCAAATTCTAAACAGAAATTGACCGAAATCCACAAACGGGCGATTTTACCGTCAATAATAAATTTTCGGTCAAGAATTATGTCCACCAACACACAAAACATGTGTTAATCATTTAATGCCACAAAAATACTCTTCCTCCTCATATACTCATATATCCCACATTCATTATAAAAATACCATCATCAATATATTATTAAAATAATATATTTAAATGAATTATTTTATCAGAAAAAGATAAAATATTAATTTTCAACAATTGTCACATTAAAAATTTTCTCCATCTATATCCACATAAAATCAATATTTTCCTCATCATATAAATCAATAATTAATTATACACAAATAATATTACAGAATCACAGTACTAGCAACCAGGCCGTTCCCAGGAAAGAGGGGGCTTTCCAATAAGGATTTCTCCTTACTGGCGCGCAATTAGCTGACCAAACCTCTCCTTAGACAAAGCTTTCTAGACATTGCTAATAATGTTATCTAATAATATTATTCAGATAATATGAATTATTGCTCCGATAATGAAAAATATTATGTAGTGACAATTATAAAATATTAATGTAGCAATTATTTAATCAATAAAATATTGAACAGTAATTACTGCAATCATTATTGAGTAGTACCTTCTTACGTAAGAATCAATAATTGGTGCAATACCGTGTGCTACTGTGCAACAATGCGTATTACCGTGCTTTAACCACCGTGTATTCCAACAGTATTAACGGTAACAACTACGCCGTTATTTATAAACAACTTATTTTTATCATTTTCTTCATCCAATCGCTTTCCGTTATGGGGCCCACAAAAGATTGCGCCGTCGTACGAATATTCTCCGATAGTAAGAATATTCCACGACCAAGCGAATATTCCCCGACAACAATAAATATTTTATAACCACTTGCTTATTTAAAATATTTGTGCATTTTACCCATAACTAACCACATTAATCAAATCAACCCTTACTATTTCAGAATAATAAATAGAGGAAATTAAATTTTATTTATTAATAATTTGGGGTCTTACAACCTCCCCTCCTTATGAAATTTCGTCCTCGAAATTGACATACGTACCTGGTGTTTCGAAAAGATGAGGATACCTCGCTTTCATTTCCGTTTCCAACTCCCAGGTCATTTCCTCAATAGCATGGTTTCTCCACAAAACTTTAACTTGTGGTATGACCTTCGTGCGTAGGACATGCTCCTTCCTATCCAAGATCTTGACAGGTACCTCCTCGTACGTTAAGTCTTTGGCTATCTCGTCCGGTTCTAACTCAATAACGTGGTTTGGGTCTTTCACATATTTACGAAGCACAGATATATGAAAAACATTATGAACACGAGATATACTTGGAGGTAACGCGAGTCTATAGGCCACATTTCCTACTCGGTCAAGAATCTGAAATGGACCAATAAATCGAGGATTGAGCTTTCCTCTCTTCCCAAATCTTGTAACTCCTTTCCATGGAGCTACACGTAATAATACATGATCCCCATTGTCAAATTTCACGTCCTTTCGATGAAGATCCACATAACTCTTTTGTCGATCCTGTGCCGTTTGTATACGTTGTCGAATCGTTTGGATCTTCTCTGTAGTCATTCGTACCAACTCTGGTCCCAACAACGTTGCTTCTCCCACCTCATCCCAACATACTGGAGAGCGACACTTTCGTCCATACAATGCTTCAAAGGGAGCCACACCTATACTTGCCTGATAACTGTTGTTGTAGGAAAATTCCACCAATGGTAGGTACTTATCCCAAATTCCTTTGAAATCTAGGACACAAAGTCTTAATAGATCTTCAAGAGTTTGAATAGTCCTCTCTGATTGCCCGTCCGTTTGAGGATGGTATGCCGAACTGAACCGTAAATCCGTGCCCATAGCTTTTTGCAAGCTAACCCAAAATCTTGAAGTGAATCTTGGGTCACGATCCGAAACTATGGATACTGGCATGCCATACAACCTTACAATCTCATTCACGTACATACTAGCAAGACGTTCAAAGGAATAAGTCTCCCGTATCGGCAAGAAATGAGCAGACTTGGTTAATCTATCAACTATAACCCAAATAGCATTTATGCCTTGAGAAACCGTGGGAAGACCCGTAACGAAATTCATGGTAATGTGTTCCCACTTCCATTTCGGAATCTCAAGTGGTTGCAATGGACCTTTTGGTACTTGATGCTCCGCCTTTACACGTTGACAAGTTAAACACCTCGAGATAAACTTTGCAATCTCTCTCTTCATATTGTTCCACCAAAATGTATGTCGAAGATCACGATACATTTTAGTACTTCCAGAATGGATTGCAAATGGTGTATGGTGTTCCTCCATCATGATCTTGTACTTCAAATCAGAATCGTTAGGAACACAAAGTCTGGAGTGGACTCGAAGTATTCCTTCTTCATCGATTCTTACTTCTGGAATAGCACCTTCTTGCATTTTCTTCTTCATACGCATCAGCTCCGGGTCTGTAGCTTGAGCAACTTTAACTTTATCGATTAAAGTTGGTTCTACACGTATACTTGACATCATCGCACTCGTTCCTGCATATGATCTTCTACTCAACGCGTCAGCTACCACGTTTGCTTTTTCAGGATGGTATTGAATAGTGTGGTCGTAATCTTTCAACAGCTCGAGCCAACGTCGTTGCCGCATGTTGAGTTCTTTTTGAGTGAAGAAATATTTGAGGCTTTTATGGTCTGAATATATCTCCACCTTCTCCCCATATAGATAGTGCCTCCAGATCTTTAGCGCGAAAACGACTGCTGCCAACTCTAGATCATGAGTAGGATAATTCCTCTCATATTCTTTAAGTTGTCGCGAGGCATAGGCTATGACTTTCCCACGTTGCATGAGAACACATCCTAACCCTTTGCCTGAAGCATCGCTGTAGATAACAAATTCATCCGAACCAGATGGTATTGTCAGAACAAGTGCCGAAATGAGTCTCCTCTTAAGCTCTTGGAAACTCTTCTCGCATTCTTCGCTCCATACGAATTTGATATCCTTCCGAGTCAGCTGAGTTAACGAGATAGCGATTCGAGAAAACCCTTCTACGAATCTCCGATAATAACCAGAAAGCTACATATTTCGCTTACTGACTTAGGTTGCTCTCAACTGTGACTTATATCCCAATCTTGGATAGTACGTCACAATGACACCTATCAGTTTACTACCGCACGAATATGGCGTCCCCTACGGAGAGTCTGGCTTTAGTACATTCCACAAAGGAAGTCACCAGATAAAGGCTCGGGTACAAACTTCTACCGTTAGGTTTTTAACTCCTGAAGTTCAATAGGAGCCATTCGATATGAGATTTTAAAAGTGAGTTTTGCACCAGATTCAAGATCAATAAAGAATTTAACTTCACGTTCTGGGGGTAGATCGGGAAGTTCTTCAGGAAATACGTCAGGAAAGTTACTAACAACAGGAATATTATTCAAATTTGACGTGTCTTTATTCAAATCCATAACATGGGCTAAGAAAGCTTGACATCCGTTTTTCAATAAACAAATGGCTTTAAGACTTGATATGAAAGAGTTTGACTTCAGTGGTTTGGTTGCTTGAATTCGAATAACAGGTTGCTTAGGAATATGAAAACTAACAACCTTACGAAAGCAATCAATTTTGGCATGATGAGTAGTTAACCAATCAATTCCTAAAATAACATCAAAAGCAAGTACCTTTAAAGAGATAAGGTCAATAGATAATGTGATGGTGCCAACTTGTATCAAACAAGATTTATAAACAGTGGATGTGATGAAAGTTTCCCCTAACGGAGTCTCCACAGATAAAGCAAAGGCTAATTTCTCCGGAGTCAAGTTTAAATGTTGAGCACAAGCAGGAGAAATAAATGAATGGGTAGCACCGGTATCTAGTAAGGTATAAACTTCACATGAATTTATGATTAGCTTACCCGTGATCACCTCGTTTGGGTTCCTCGCATGTTGACCAGTCACGACAAACGCTCTTCCAGGAACCGTTGACTTTGCCTTTTCTGGGGCAGCCTTTTGAGTCACCGTCCCCGCTGAACTTGGTTTCGCTACCGTACAATCTCGAGCAATATGTCCTTCCTTTCCACAATTATAGCATACCTTGAACTGTTGTGGACAGTTTGGGCTGATATGTCCCTCTTTTCCACATTTATAGCATATGACCGGTGGTCGTTCTCCTCCCTTGGAACCAGTTGCTGCTGGTGCTGACGTCTTCGTATTGTCATTGTTGAATCTCCTCTTTTTAAAATCTCCTCCCGACTCGCTTCTTCTATTTTCATAGCCACGATTACCACCAGAGTGGTTACCGTTCTTGTCTGTATTTTTCTTTCTCCGCTGGTTATCATTGTTCTGATGACTGTTGTCACCGATATGATCCTGGTTGTGGTCCCTCGGTTGACCGTACTCGTTATCTTGTTCTAATAATTGAGCCCTGTTGACAACATCTGAATAGAGAGAAAATTTATGAGAAATGAGATATTGACGTATGCCGGGTTTCAAACCTCTCAGAAACATCCACGTCATACGTTCCTCATTCTCCACCAAATGAGGTGCAAACCTGGACAACTCTGCAAACTTCGCCTCGTACTGGGACATCGTCATGTTATTCTGCTCCAGTCTAATAAACTCCACTTCCTTTATCTGACGAACACTTTCAGGAAATTATTTGTCATTGAACAGTTTCTGAAATGTCTCCCAAGACATGCTGAGTGCGGCTGGATGGGTACGTTTCACAGACTCCCACCAGTAGTCTGCCTCGCCATGGAACATAAAGGTGGAGAATGGAACCTTCTGTTCCTCCGTGCATCCCAAGACATCGAATATCTTGGTAATTTGCTTGACCTACGTTTCCGCCATGATCGGATCCGGCTTTCCCTTAAATTCTGGTGGTCCCAACTCTTTGAACTGCTTGGCTGTGACCAGCTGTGCGTTGCCATTGTTTCTTCCTATATTTTGAACAGGAATCTCCTTCGTCTGGTTTTGCATGAACCGCAAAAAGCTTCTAAACATCTCATCGTTCATGGTCTGCTCATTGGTGTTGTTCATAGGAGGAACATTGCCAGCCTGTTGCACGTTCTCCTCGTTGGTGAGTACAAGTGTCTCCACGGTTTCATTTACTCCACTGTTAACATTCTCAGTCGACATTCTCAAATATTGTCATAAAACAAGGGTTAATTTAACAAATTAACAAATCACATAATATCCCTATATTAAGACCGACCAACAAATAAGCTTAAGTAGGACATACTAGCGAAGGATTTACTCGTCTCTCCCCTCCTAGTTCTATTCCCCGATCTCCGCCAGAGATCATATCCCTAAGCTCTGAAACCAACTGTGACGCCCCCAAAACAGGTATACAACACCCATTCTGAGTCGTCAATAACATGGTACAGAAACAACTACAACTTTATTAATACAACATAAAAACTGTGAGTGTAAATACAAATATTGTCATCTAGACAATATCCACACTCAAATAAGTCCTCATTACAATTATTGGTATAATATTTTAAAAAAAAATGGTGAGGACTACTAAAACAACTTCCTAGAACCTTCATTCCATACCCCGACTAGTACTTGCTACATTCTCGCCTCCTGAGAAGAAAATGGAACAACAAGGAAAAGGGTGAGCTCAACTAGCCCAGTAAAGAATATTATGACTAAGATAATATACAACAAATTATCGTTAGCCTTCAACAGGGAAAAATTTAATAGAATACAATAGACAACAAGTTTTAAATCAATATTCGCAGCGGAAAATAATAATTCATAGAAGAGTTACGTAGAGAATGAAATCTACGATTATCTATGAATTTAAAAGCCCATCATCACATTTTATCCCTGTAATATCAATCAATAAATATCTTGAATCAAATAGTTATCTTTGCCCTACAGGCCAAAGATATTCATCAGTTGGTCATGTTCACCTCAACACATGTTCATCTTTGCACTACGGGCCAAAGATATTCATCAAAAATCATTCATCTTTGCACTACAGGCCAAAGATATTTAGTTATATCATCATTTAAGACTGAGGATGATGAAAAATATTTTAAAGAAAACGAATCCAGTGAAATAAAATAACAAATATTAAGGATTCTTATTTCGATTTATCCATGTCCAAAAATACCTTATAAATAATCATAGTGAAGTAATATTCAAGAATGATCAAAACATGGATACAATCAAAGCTAGTATCCAGAATAGATATTTGGACAAAAAGAAAAAAATTTCATTTTTTGGTGAATAGTAACTCGTGAATAGTAACTCGTGAATAGTAACTCGTGAATAGTAATCCCGACACGAAAAGTTCTAAATTTGAGAAAAAGTTCAGATCAATACTTCGGCATAATGATATTGAAGAAAATAATATCATTTAAGAAGAAATAACATCCCTTACCTCAGCAAAAACAGTACTTCTAGTTGAAACACCAGATATATGTTATGACTTGAACTTGCACCGTATAGCAATACTCAAAGTATCAAATACTCACAAGAATACGCTCGATATAGAGAGAGAAATAGAGAGAAACTTGTGTTTCTGGTGTGATTTTCAATTCTAACCTAAGCACCCTATTTATAGGAAAATGCTTAGAACACCAAAGCAGAAAATTTAATTAATATATATATATATATATATATATATATATATATATATATATATATATATATAATTTTTAATACCACCTCAAGACCATCTGAACTCAGCTCATTATGCACATGTTGTAGCCCACAAAACAAACAAAAAACGTTTTCTTTGAAAAAAATAATTAAAACTTCCAAAAATCAATTATTTCGGAACTTCGGAGCTTCAATAATTCATAATAAATAGCCGTTTTATCAGAAAATTCGAATCTCGCGAGTTTTTATAGGAAATTCAATTCTCTACAACTTTGCAGAAGAAAGTTTTTCCAAATTCTAAACAGAAATTGACCGAAATCCACAAACGGACGATTTTACCGTCAATAATAAATTTTCGGTCAAGAATTATGTCCACCAACACACAAAACATGTGTTAATCATTTAATGCCACAAAAATACTCTTTCTCCTCATATACTCATATATCCCACATTTATTGTAAAAATACCATCATCAATAGATTATTAAAATAATATATTTAAATGAATTATTTTATCAGAAAAAGATAAAATATTAATTTTCAACAATTGTCACATTAAAAATTTCCTCCATCTATATCCACATAAAATCAATATTTTTCTCATCATATAAATCAATAATTAATTATACACAAATAATATTACAGAATCACAGTACTAGCAACCAGGCCGTTCCCAAGAAAGATGTGGCTTTTCAATAAGGATTTCTCCTTACTGGCGCGCAATTAGCTGACCAAACCTCTCCTTAGACAGAACTTTCTAGACATTACCAATAATGTTATCTAATAATATTATTCAGATAATATGAATTATTGCTCCGATAATGGAAAATATTGTGTAGTGACAATTATAAAATATCAACGTAGCAATTATTTAATCAATAAAATATTGAACAGTAATTACTGTAATCATTATTGAGTAGTGCCTTCTTACGTAAGAATCAATAATTGGTGCAATACCGTGTGCTACTGTGCAACAACGCGTATTACCGTGCTTTAACCACCGGGTATTCTAACAGTATTAACGGTAACAACTACGCCGTTATTTATAAACAACTAATTTTTGTCGTTTTCTTCATCCAATCGCTTTCTGTTATGGGGCCCACAAAAGACTGCGCTGTCGTACGAATATTTTCCGACAGTAAGAATATTCCACGACCAAGCGAATATTCCCCGACAACAATGAATATTTTATAACCACTTGCTTATTTAAAATATTTGCGCATTTTACCCATAACTAACCACATTAATCAAATCAACTCTTACTATTTCAGAATAATAAATAGAGGAAATTAAATTTTATTTATTAATAATTTGGGGTCTTACACAAAGTGTGAGTTTTGGTTGAAGAGAGTTCAATTTTTGGGACATGTAATCGATAACGAGGGAATTTTTGTTGATCCAGCTAAAGTAGAAGCGGTGAAAAATTTGGGACAACCAAAGACGCCAACAGAGGTCAGAAGTTTCTTGGGCTTGACAGGATATTACCGAAGGTTTATTCAGGATTTCTCGAAGATAGCGACACCATTAACTAATCTGACGAGGAAGACTGTTAAGTATGTGTGGACAGAGAAGTGTGAACAGAGTTTTTCAAGAATTGAAGAAAAGATTAAGTGAAGCACCTGTGTTATCTTTACCAGATAGTACAGGGGGTTTTACAGTGTATAGTGATGCGCCACACAAGGGATTGGGTTACGTGTTAATGCAGAATGGTAAAGTCATTACGTACGTGTCACGACAGTTAAAAGACTTGAGAAGGGATACCCTACCCATGACCTTGAATTGGCTGCGGTAGTATTTGCCCTTAAGATTTGGAGACATTATCTCTACGGAGAAAAGTATGAGATATACACAGATCATATGAGTTTGAAGTACATCTTTACACAAAAGGAGTTAAACATGAGGCAGAGGAGATGGTTATAATCGACCAAGGACTATGATTGTGATATTCTATATCATCCAGGGAAGGCCAATGTGGTAGCAGATGATTTAAGCAGGAAAAGTAGAGAAAAGTTATTTGTATTAACAGAACATGAAGAATTAGTAAGAGAAATGGAGAAAATGGAGAAAATGGAGTTGGAGGTGAAAAATCCGAAGGATTCAGATAAAGTAATAGAAATGGAAGCAAGTTCGACTTTATTAGACAATGTAAAAGAATCATAAGGGAATGATGAGGAATGCGGTAACATAAAGAAGCGGTTGGCTAAAGGCGAAGACCTGAAGTATATGATTGACAACACTGGATTGCTGAGATTTGAAGGAAGAATTTGGGTACCTGCAGTACCAGAGTTAAGAGAAGAGATTCTACAAGAAGCGCATAATACGAGATATTCGATACACCCAGGAAGCACGAAGATGTATCAAGACTTGCGTCAACATTATTGGTGGCCAAACATGAAGAGAGAGGTTGCGAAATGCGTCAGCCGCTATTTAACTTGTCAAAGAGTTAAAGCGGAGCATCAACGGCCAAGTGGACTATTACAGCCGTTGGAAATTCCAAAATGGAAATGGGAGCACGTCATGATGGATTTTGTGATAGGACTTCCAGCTACACCGAAGGGTTATGAGGCTATATGGGTGATTGTCGACCGTCTTACAAAGTCAGCACACTTTTTGTCGATCAAGATCACGTACACTTTGGATCGATTAGCTAAGTTATATATCAAGGAGATAATTTCGAGACGTGGAGTGCCTGTATCAATCGTGTCAGATAGAGATCCACGCTTCACGTCAAACTTTTGGAGGAGTCTTCAAGAAAGAATGGGTACACAATTAAGGTTGAGTACTGCGTATCATCCACAGATAGATGGGCAAAGGGGGAGAACGATTCAAACAATAGAAGATATGCTCAGAGCCTGTGTGATGGATTTCAATTGAAGCTGGGAAGATCATCTTCCATTGGTGGAGTTTGTGTATAACAATAGTTATCATGCAAGCATTGGAATGCAACCATATGAAGCCCTGTATGGGAGAAAGTGCAGAATACCATTATATTGGGATGAGGTAGGTGAAAGAAGATTGTTGGGGCCAGAATTGGTGCAGCAGACTGTGGACATCATCAAAGTGATAAGAGCTCGACTGGTAGTAGCTTAGGATCGACAAAAGAAGTATGCATATATTCATCGCAAGAAAAGAGATTTCGAAGTGGGAAGCTATGCATTTCTGAAGGTATCTCCTTGGAAGTGGAAGATAAGATTTGGGAAGAAAGGTAAACTGAGTCCAAGGTTTATTGGACCGTTTGAAATATTGAAGAAGATAGGGGAAGTGGCGTATGAGGTAGCTCTACCTCCTAAACTGGAACATATTCACAATGTGTTTCATGTGGCAATGTTGCGTCCGTACAAGCCGGATTACAAGCATGTGATATCCTACGAGCCGATTCAATTCGAGAAGGACTTATCGTACGAAGAAGTTCCTATAGAAATTTTGGATAGGAAAGAGCAGAAATTGAGAAATAAGGTTATACATTCTATCAAATTCCTATGGAGAAACCACAATACTGAAGACCCTACGTGGGAGCTTGAAGAAAAGATGAGGAAGAATTATCCGAATCTTTTTGAGTAACCTTGATGAAATTTCGGGGACGAAATTCTTATAAGGAGGGGAGAATGTAATAACCAAGAATTTCTGTGGTACATTGTAAATAAATATATTAAATAATCTGTAATATATTATGGATGATTAGATGAATAATGTGAATAATGTGCTATAATATTTAAAGGAAGTCTCACTAATAAGTTAAATAAGTTAGTGAACTAACCTAAGTATTTTAATAATTTAGAAAATAGATTTAAGATGGTAAACCCTAATTAAACACTCAATAAACTTGGATAAGACAAGTCTAATTGGGTTATGTAAGTTAATTAACATTATTGATTGATGAGAATGTGTAAATATCGATAATAATGAGTAATAGTTCTTGTGATAATGTGGTTAATGTTACTAAGGATGACAAGTAATTTAAACAAGCCCAATAATTTATTTAAGCATTTGACTTGTAGATAATTTGATTGTTAAGCTAGCCCACTATTAAATTTAATGGGCAAGTATGTTAGTAGCACAATTATTAAATTGTGGAGGCCCAAGTTCATTTTAATTAGTAAGCCAAACTAGTTAATTTCAAGCCCAAAAGAATTAAAGGATTGGCCCAATCCTAGCCTAATTAAAGAGGGCATTATGGTCATCTAATTTAGCAAATATTGCATTTAAGAATAAAGTAAAAATGAGGATTTAAGGGGGGGAGGGATCCGGCCAAGTATTTAGAGAAAAGGGGCATATGACTTATGTTTTCTTTTTCTTCATTTGGTCACCAACTCCCTTATGTGTCACTCCATGATTTAGCCACCCTATTTTGCAAAGATTACAAGTTATATGGAGAGAGAAGGGAAGAGATATGTTAGTGGATTAGGTATAGATATACTAATGTATCTATAGATTTTTTTTCCAACACCTAAGCCCATTCTCTTACAACTTTTATTTTACTTTATCTTACTTTCTCTTTAGCTAGCAAACCAAAAACATAAGAGAGAGAGGGAGAGGGAGAGAAGTTCAGTGGAAGCAAGACAAAGAGAAGGAGAGAGTTGAGGTATAGAAAATCCTAGGATCAAGAGAGGAAGGTGCGGTCTTTTATGCATCCTAAATTTATTAATTACTTTGGGAGATTAAGAAGAAGTGCTCAGAGATCAAGGTATAAATCTTAAACTTGTGGAATTCCTTTTATTTTGTTTGATTTTGGTTATCTAAGGTTTATGATATTGAGGTCTAAAGCCCTCTATCTACATGTTTTATATGATTTCATGTATGGCGTGACACCCCCAAAACAGGTATATATCACCCATTCTGAGTCGCCAAATACATGGTACAAAAATAAATACAACCTCAGTAATACAATTGTCGTGCAAAATACGACAACACATATACTGTGAGTTTGAATACAAATAGAGAGTATAAAAACTCAAAAGGAATCCTCATTACAATTATTGATACACTATTTTATAAAATAGTGAGGACTGCTAACACCACTGACTGAAAATATCACTCCGTACCCCGACTAGTTCCCGCTATATTCTCGCCTCCTGAGAAAAATGGAACAAAAAGGGTGAGCTCAACTAGCCTAGTAAAGAATATTATGACTAAGATAATATACAACAAATTATCATTAGTATTCAACAGGGAAAAATCTGATAGAATATAATCGACAACAAGTTTTAGATCAACAACTGCAGCGGAAACAACAATCCATTAGAAGAGTCAAGTAGAGAAATAATTCTACTATCTTCTAAGATTTAAAAGTCCATCATCAATATTTTATCCCTGTAACATCAATCAATATACATCTTGAATCAAATATTCATCTTTGCACTACAAGCCAAAGATATTCATTTGTATCACCAGTTAGTTATGTTCATCTCAACACCTGTTCATCTTTGCACTATAGGCCAAAGATATTCATAAGGTAATCATACATCTTTGCACTACAGGCCAAAGATATTCAGTAGTATCATCATTTAGGACTGAGAATGATGAAAAATATTTTTAAAGAAAACGAATCTAGTGAGATAAAAGAACAAATATTAGGGATTCGTATTACAGTTTATCCAAGTTCAATAATACTCCATAATAATCAATTTTGAAGCAGAATTCAAAAAGAAAGATCAAAACATGGATACAATCAAAGATAGTAACTATAATAGACAACTTGGACAATAAGAAGAAAATTTCATTTTTCGGTGAATAGTGCCGTATTCGTGAATAGTGCCGTATACGTGAATAGCAACCCCGACACCTAAAAGTTCCAAATTTGATAAAAAGCTCAGATCAATATTTTAGCATAATGATATTGAAAGAATAATATCATTAGGAAGAAAATAACATCCCTTACCTCAAAATATCAGTACTTCTGATCGGAATATCGGTATAAGGCTGAAGAAAACTTGCACTGATGAATAGAAACTCACAAAGTATCTAAATACTCACAAAATACGCTCGATAATCTAGAGAGAGAAAGAGAGAAAACTTGTTTCTGATGTGATTTTCAATTCTAACTTAGCCCTCTATTTATAGGAAAATGTTAGCACGCCGAAGCAGACTTAACCTGCAACCTAATGGCTTTACCTGCTACTATTCTCACCCAACACATTTGAATAAAAATCTCAGCACATTTTCACCAACCAAAAGTAGAGCCCACCAATTCTAGAATTTTCTGCCAAAATGATAAATTCTGAAACTTCAACAATTTCTAAACCAGTCATTTCTTAAAATTCATAACAAATCATACGTTCATTTTTAACGGTTCAAAATTTGTGGATATATACTCAACTTATATATGTATAACATATCAAAAATCACAACGATCCAGCGGTCGGATTAAAAATTATAACCCCCGCAATATATCTCCAAAATCCTTATTGATTTTTAATACCTCCATTTCGACAAAAATATTGATAAAACATCTCAACATTAACTCCATCATTTTTAATCACAAAATATGTCCAACATTTATATTCACATAAAATAAATATTTCCTTATCATATGAATCAATAATTAATTATTCACAATTAATATTACAGAATCACATTTATGACAACCAGGCCGTTCCAAGGAAAGAGGGGGCTTTCCAATAAGGATTTCTCCTTACTGGCGCGCAATTAGGTGACCAAACCTCTCCTTAGATAGAACTTTCTAGACATTGCCAATAATGCTATCTAATAATATTATTCAAATAATATGAATTATTGATCTGATAATGAGAAATACTGTGCAGTGACGATTATTGAAACAACAATAATATAAAATATCAATGCAATAATTATTGAATCAATAAAATAAAATATTGAACAGTAACTACTGTAACAATTATTGAGTAGTGCCTTCCTTCATAAGAATCAATAATTCAAAAATACTGTGCAATCCGTGTGCTACAGTGCAACCACGCGTATTACTGTATTTTAACCACCGGGTATTCCAACAGTGTTAACGGTAACAACTACGCCGTTATTTATAAAAACTCAATTTTTGTCGTTATCTTCATCCAACCGTTTTTCGTTATGGGGCCCACAAATAGCTGCGCTGTCGTACGAATATTCTCCGACAGAAAGAATATTTCACGACCAAACGAATATTCTCTGACAAAATGAATATTTTATAACCACTTATTTATTTTGCAAAATTTGCACATTTCACCCATAACCAAAATATTATATCAAATTAACACCTTATTATTCGCAATAATAATTATAGAAAATTTGATTTTATTCATTAATAAGTTAGGGTCTTACAACCTCCCCTCTTTATGAAATTTCGTCCTCGAAATTGACGTACGTACCTGGTGTTTTGATAAGGTGGGGATACCTCGCTTTCATTTCTGATTCTAACTCCCAGACAATTTCTTCAATAGCATGGTTTCTCCACAAAACCTTAACTTGTGGTATAACCTCGTGCGTAAGACATGCTCTTTCCTATCCAAGATCTTAACAGGTACCTCCTCGTACGTTAAATCTTCGGCTATCTCGTCTGGTTCTAACTCAATAATGTGGTACAGATATTTAACATATTTACGAAGCATAGATATGTGAAAAATATTATGAACATGAGACATACTTGGAGGTAATGCGAGTCTATAGGCCACATTTTCTATTTGGTCAAGAATTTCAAATGGACCAATAAATCGTGGATTGAGCTTTCCTCTCTTCCCAAATCTTGTAACTCCCTTCCATGGTGCAACACGTAACAATACATGATCCCCAATATTAAATTCCACGTCCTTCCAATGAAGATCCGCATAACTCTTTTGTCGATCATGTGCCGTTTGTATACGTTGTCGAATCGTTTGAATCTTCTCTGTAGTCATTCGTACCAACTTTGGTCCCAACAATATTGCTTCACCCACCTCATCTCAGCATACTGGAGAATGACATTTTTTTCCATATAATGCCTCGAATGGAGCCAGACCTATACTTGCCTGATAAATGTTGTTGTAGGAGAATTCCACCAATGGTAGGTACTTATCCCAACTCCCTTTGAAATTTAGGACACATAGTCTTAATAGATCTTCAAGAGTTTGAATAGTCCTCTCTGATTGCCCATCCGTTTGAGGATGATATGCTGAACTGAATCGTAAATCCGTGCCCATAGCTTTCTGCAAGCTAACCCAAAATCGTGAAGTGAATCTTGGGTCACGATCCGAAACTATGGATACTGGCATGCCATTCAATCTTACAATCTCATTTACGTACATAATAGCAAGACGTTCAAGGGAATAAGTCTCACGTATAGGCAAGAAATGGGCAGACTTGGTTTATCTATCAACAATAACCCAAATCACATCTATGTCTTGAGAAACCTTGGGAAGACCCGTAACGAAATCCATGATAATGTGTTCCCACTTCCACTTCGGAATCTCAAGTGGTTGCAACAGACCCTTTGGTACTTGATGCTCCGCCTTTACACGTTGATAAGTTAAACACCTCGAGATAAACTCCGCGATCTCTCTTTTCATATTGTTCCACCAAAATGTATGTCGATGATCATGATACGTTTTGGTACTCCCAGGATGGATTGCAAACGGTGTGTTGTGTGCCTCCATCATGATTCTATGCTTCAAGTCAAAATTGTTAGGAACACAAAGTCTGGATTTGACTCGAAGTATTCCTTCTTCATCGATTCTTGCTTCTAGAATAGCATCTTCTTGCACTTTCTTCTTCATACGCATCAACTCTATGTCTGTAGCTTGAGCAGCTTTAACTTTATCGATTTAAGTCGGTTCTACTCTTATGTTTGATATCATCACATGGGTACTTGGAGCCTTCATCTCTATCTCCATCCTTTGCAAGTCATACAAAATGGGCCTTTGTGTTAACAACATTGCACTCGTACTCGCATATGATCTTCTACTCAATGCGTCAGCTACTACGTTTGCTTTTCCAGGATGATATTGGATGGTACGATCGTAATCTTTCAGCAGCTCGAGCCAACGTCGTTGCCGAATGTTGAGTTCCTTTTGGGTGAAGAAATATTTGAGGCTTTTATGATCTTTATAGATCTCCACTTTCGCCCTATACAGGTAGTGTCTCCAGATCTTCAACGCGAAAACGACTGCTGCCAACTCCAAATCATGAGTAGGATAATTCCTCTCATATTCTTTGAGTTATCGCGAGGTATAGGCTATGACTTTTCCATGATGCATGAGAACACATCCTAACCCTTTGCCTGAAGCATCGCTGTAGATAACAAATCCATCCGAACCAGATGGTATTGTCAGAACATGTGCCAAAATGAGTCTCCTCTTAAGTTCTTGAAAACTCTTCTCATAATTCTCGCTCCAACCGAATTTTGTATCTTTACGAGTCAGCTGAGTTAACGGAGTAGCGATTCGAGGAAATCCTTCCACGAATCGCCGATAGTAACCAGCTAAGCCCAGAAAGCTACGTACTTCGGTCACCGACTTTGGTTGCTCCCAACTTTGTATCGCTTTAATTTTTGCCGGGTCGACAGATACTCCATGTTTTGACACTACATGCCCAAGGAATGCTACTTCCTCAAGCCAGAACTCGCATTTCTTCAACTTGGTATATAGCTTATTATCGCGAAGCCTTTGTAGTACCAGCTTCAAATGGTGCTCATTATCTTCACGGCTTTTGGAATAGATGAGGATGTCATCAATAAAGACAACAACGAACTGATCTAAATATTCTTTGAATACACGGTTCATCATATCCATGAAAGCAGCAGGAGCATTAGTCAATCCAAAAGACATGACTAAGAATTTGTAATGCCCGTACCGAGTTCTGAAGGCAGTCTTTGGAATATCCTCAGTTTTAATCTTCAGCTGATGATATCCAGAACGAAGACCGATCTTTGAAAAGAATTGTGCTCCTTGCAATTGGTCGAACAGGTCATCAATGCGAGGTAGTGGATACCTATTCTTGATGGTGACATAGTTCAATTCCCGATAGTCGATACAAAGTCGCATACTACCATCTTTCTTCTTTACGAATAACACTGGAGCACCCCAAGGAGATGTACTAGGATGAATAAAACCGATGTCCAACAACTCCTGTAGTTGGACCTTTAATTCCTGAAGTTCAATAGGAGCCATTCGATATGGGGTTTTAGAAATGGGCTTTGTGCCAGGTTCAAGGTTAATAAAGAAATCAACTTCACGTTCTGGGGGTAGACCGGGAAGTTCTTCAGGAAATACATCATGAAATTCATTAACAACAGAAATTTTATTCAAATCTGACGTGTTTTTGTTCAAGTCCGTGACATGAGCTAAGAAAGCTTGACATCCATTTTTTAATAAACGAATAGCTTTATGGATTGAAATGACAGTGATTGACTTTAATGGGTTAGTTGTTTGAATTCGCATAATAGGTTGGTTAGGAATATGAAAACTAACAACCTTACGAAAATAATCAATTTTAGCATGATGCGTGGTTAACCAATCAATCCCTAAAATCACATCAAATGCAAGAATTTTCAACGAAATAAGATCGGCAGGTAATGTGACTGTACCAACTGGAATCAAGAAAGATTTATAAATAGTAGATGTAACGAAAGTTTCTCCTAACGGAGTTTTAACAAATAAGTCAAGGTCTAATTTCTCCGGAGTCAAGTTCAAACGTTAAGCACAAGAAGGAGAGATAAAAGAATGGGTAGAACCGGTATCTAATAATGTATAAACTTCGTAAGAGTTTATGATTAGCTTACCCGTGATCACCTCGTTCGAGTTCCTCGCGTTTTGGGCAGTCACGACAAACGCCCTTCCAGGAACCACTGACTTTGACTTGTCCGGAACAGCCTTCGGAGTCACTATCCCTGTTGAACTTGGTTTCACAACAAGATAATCTTAAGCTATATGACCTTCCTTTCCACAGTTATAATATACTTTGAACTGTTGTGGGCAGTTTGGGCTGATGTGTCCCTCTTTCCCGCATTTATAACATACGACCGGTGCTCGCTCTCCTCCCCTAGAAATAGTTGATGTTGGTGCTGACGTCTTCACGTTATCATTGTTGTACCTTCTCTTCTTTAAATCTCCTTCCGACTCGCTCCTTCTATTATCACGGCCACGATTACCACCAGAGTGGTTACCGCTTTTGTCCGAATGTTTTCCTTCCTGCTGGTTTTTATTGCTCCGATGACCGCTGCCACCGGTATGACCCTGGTTGTGGTCCCTCGGTTGAAAATACTCATTATCTCACTCTAATAATTGAGCCCTGTTTACAACATCTGAATATAAAGAAAATTTATGAGAGATAAGATATTGCCGAATCTCGGGCTTTAGACTTCTCAGGAACATCCTCGTCATTCGTTCCTCATTCTCTACCAAATGAGGTGCAAACCTGGATAACTCTGCAAACTTCACCTCGTACTGGGACACCGTCATGTTGTTTTGTTCCAGTCTAATAAACTCTACCTCCTTCATATGACGAATACTTTCAGGAAAGTACTTGTCATTAAACAGTTTCTGAAACGTTTCCCAGGACATGTTGAGTACATCAGGCTGGGTACGCTTCACAGACTCCCACCAGTAGTCTGCCTCACCGCGGAACATAAAGGTGGCGAATGGAACCTTCTGTTCCTCCGTGCATCCCAAGACATCGAATATCTTGGTAATTTGCTTGACCCACGTTTTCGCCATGATCGGATCCGGCTTTCCCTTAAATTCTGGTGGTCCCAACTCTTTGAACTGCTTGGCTGTGACAAGCCGTGCATTGCTAGCATTTCCACCCGTATTTTGTGCACGAGTCTCCCTCGTTTGGTTTTGCATGAACTGCAAGAAACTTCTAAACATCCCATCATTCATCATTTGTTCGGTAGTGTTGTTTATAGGAGGAATATTGCCTTCCTGTTACACGTTCTCGTGGGTGGTGATCAAAGGTGTCTCCACGGTCTGATTCACTCCATTATTAACGTTTTCAGCTGCCATTCTAAAATACTGCCATAAAATAAGGGTTAATAGTCATGTCATATATTATCCCTATACTCTGATCGACCAAATAATTACCAAATAAACTTAGTCAAGTCATACTAGCGAAGGAATTCCTCGTCTCTCCCCTCCTAGTTCTTGTCTCACATCTCAGCCAGGGATCATATCCCTAAGCTTTGATACCAACTGTGACGCCCCCAAAATAGGTATACATCACCCATTCTGAGTCGCCAAATACATGGTACAAAAACAAATACAACGTCAGTAATACAATTATCGTACAAAATACGACAACAGATATACTGTGAGTTTGAATACAAATAGAGAGTATAAAAACTCAAAAGGAGTCCTCATCACAATTATTGATACACTATTTTATAAAATAGTGAGGACTGCTAACACCACTGACTGAAAACATCACTCCGTACCCCGACTAGTTCCCGCTATATTCTCGCCTCCTGAGAAAAATGGAACAAAAAGGGTGAGCTCAACTAGCCCAGTAAAGAATATTATGACCAAGATAATATACAACTAATTATCATTAGTATTCAATAGGGAAAAATCTGATAGAATATAATCGACAACAAGTTTTAGATCAACAACTGTAGCAAAAACAGCAATCCATTAGAAGAGTCAAGTAGAGAAATAATTCTACTATCTTCTAAGATTTAAAAGTCCATCATCAATATTTTATCCCTGTAACATCAATCAATATACATCTTGAATCAAATATTCATCTTTGCACTACAAGCCAAAGATATTCATTTGTATCACCAGTTAGTTATGTTCATCTCAACACCTGTTCATCTTTGCACTACAAGTCAAAGATATTCATAAGGTAATCATACATCTTTGCACTACAGGCCAAAGATATTAAGTAGTATCATCATTTAGGACTAAGGATGATAAAAAATATTTTTAAAGAAAACGAATCAAGTGAGATAAAAGAACAAATATTAAGGATTCGTATTACAGTTTATCCAAGTTCAATAATACTCCATAATAATCAATTTTGAAGCAGAATTCAAAAATAAAGATCAAAACATGGATACAATCAAAGATAGTAACCATAATAGACAACTTGGACAAAAAGAAGAAAATTTATTTTTCGGTGAATAGTGCCGTATTCGTGAATAGTATACATGAATAGTGCCGTATACGTGAATAATAACCCCGACACCAAAAAGTTCTAAATTTGATAAAAAGTTTAGATCAATATTTTGGCACAATGATATTGAAAGAATAATATCATGAGGAAGAAAATAGCATCCCTTACCTCAAAATATCAGTACTTCTGATCGGAATATCGGTATAAGGTTGAAGGAAACTTGCACTGATGAATAGAAACTCACAAAGTATCTAAATACTCACAAAATACCCTCAATAATCTACAGAGAGAAAGAGAGAAAACTTGTTTCTGGTGTGATTTTCAATTCTAACTTAGCCCTCTATTTATAAGAAAATGTTAGCACGCCGAAGCAGATTTAACCTGCAACCTGATGGCTTTACCTGCTACTATTCCCACCCACCACATTTGAATAAAAATCTCAGCACATTTTCACCAACTAAAAGTGGGGCCCACCAATTCTAGAATTTTCCACCAAAATGATAAATTCCGAAACTTCAACAATTTCTGAACCAATCATCTCTTAAAATTCATAACAAATCATACGTTCATTTTTAACGGTTCAAAATTTGTGGATATATACTCAACTTATATATGTATAACATATCCAAAAATCACAACGATCCAACGGTCAGATTAAAAATTATAACCCCCGCAATATATCTCAAAAATCCTGATTGATTTTTAATACCTCCATTCCGACAAAAATATTGATAAAACACCTCAACATTAACTCCATCATTTTTAACCACAAAATATATCCAACATTTATATTCACATAAAATAAATATTTCCTTATCATAGGAATTAATAATTAATTATTCACAATTAATATTACAGAATCACATTTATGACAACCAGGCCGTTCCCAAGAAAGAGGGGGCTTTCCAATAAGGATTTCTCATTACTGGCGCGTAATTAGGTAACCAACCTCTCCTTAGGCAGAACTTTCTAGACATTGCCAATAATGCTATCTAATAAGATTATTCAAATAGTATAAATTATTGATCTGATAATGAGAAATACTGTGCAGTGATAATTATTGAAACAACAATAATATAAAATATCAATATAGCAATTATTGAATCAATAAAATAAAATATTGAACAGTAACTACTGTAACAATTATTGAGTTCGTAAGAATCAATAATTCAAAAATACTGTTCAATCCGTGTGCTACTGCTCAACCACGCATATTACTGTATTTTAACTACCGGGTATTCTAACAGTGTTAACGGTAACAACTACGCCGCTATTTATAAAAACTCAATTTTTATCGTTATCTTCATCCAACCGTTTTCCGTTATGGGGCCCACAAATAGCTGCGCCATCGTACGAATATTTTTCGATAGAAAGAATATTCCACGACCAAACGAATATTCTTCGACAAAATGAATATTTTATAACCACTTGTTTATTTTGCAAAATTTGCACATTTCACCCATAACCAAAATATTATATCAAATTAACACCTTATTATTCACAATAATAATTAGAGAAAATTTTATTTTATTCATTAATAAGTTGGGGTCTTACATATGGTTCTAACATATTTGAGTGTTAGAAAGTAAATCAAAAGGATAGAAAAGAAACTAGTTTTGCTTTGTTAGAAAACTCTAGTTTTTTTCACTTCCTTTGATCGACTACCATTTTTTATCTACACCTTCTTTTTGTGATCCTTCAAAAAGGGGTGCTAGATATATAAGTTTACTACTAAACCCAAGTGGTAGCACTCAAAAATGTTGACTACACAAGTTGTAGCAACTGTTTTAGCAAAAACAGTTTTGTCTTTAGAAATAAAATCAAACTATTTTTGGACAGTCAATACTAGAGGTATTTTTGTCATTTTTCTGATATTTTAAAATTCTGGATAAATTTGGGATGATAATATGATGAGTTATCTTTCAAACCCAAGTGGAATCACCAAAAAAGGAGTTGTAGATTTCCGTATGGATTAATTTTAGCAAAGTAGGTAAAAGTCGAAAATCTTGAAAATAAACTGCCCTAAGAAATTGTAGGGGATGTTTTGGCCACTTAAATTATGGAATAAATTCCGGCCTTTTGGGAAATGAAAATATATGACATAAAGTAGCTCTTGTCCAAAAATGAGCTCATTCCGACTTAAAATGACCAAGTTATGATCATTTCAATATTTGGGTTTTTCGGACGAAAATCGCTATAACCGGAGTTCTATAACTCTGATGGCCACAAAATTTAAACTGGAGGGTCATGTTAACTTGTAGAAGATTATACCAAGAGATGAGAATTTCTGGAGTTAAGGATGATGAGGCTAATTTCTTAAACCACACACTAAAAATGATTTTTGAAAAATACTAAAAGAAATTGAAAAATTCTGGAAAACTACTTTTTGTGTATGAAATACATGTATATAGGTATGGCCAAAAGATAGAAAAATAATAAGTTGATTTGGTATTTTTGTAAAGGAGATATTGAATCCAGCTGGCTGGATTGAAAAATAGTTAAATCCAGGCTTGCTGGATTGAAGGATTTAGAATCCATGCTTGCTGGATTGAAGGATTTAGAATCCATGCTTGCTGGATTGAAGGATTTGAAATCCAGGCTTGCTGGATGGAAGGATTTGAAATTCAGGCTTGCTGGATTGAAGGATTTAGAATCCAGGCTTACTGGATTGGAAGTTTGTTGAATCTAATTTACTGGATTAGTCAATCCAGGTGGCTGGATTGCATGTTTGTATAATCTAGACTATGAAGTTAGTATTCAGCTTACTAGATTATAAGGAAGAACTATTAAAAGGAAAGATTAAGTGTTAAATCATAAGGTAGATGAAAAAGTAATTAAAATATTATCATAGAATGATAATAATAAAGATGTTTTCAGGGAGTTGGTTATGTGGTTAAGTGTTAACTAAATTGCTGATAGAGTAACTGTATTATGATATAAAGTATTATATGCTGATTGTAAGATCAATCTTAACAATGATAGGTCTTTACAATAAAGAGATTAAATTAAATTGCGTAGCAGTAGATCGCAGTCGAGGTAAGTTCTCTAACTCAAACTTGAGTTATTAATTTCAAAACATGTTAGTGAATAATTATTGCTGATTATTCATATCTATATTGATTATTGATAATCGCACTCGATGCAATTAAATTCTTGTATTATTATTATTGAACTGTGAATTAGTTAAAGTTCTTTTATTCATGAACTATTTAAGATATGGATCTATGCTCATTGTATCAGCTAGATCAAGTATGTTTAAATTTGTTAAATCAAATATATTGTTAAAAGTTGTTCTTCACCAATTGACTTGGTAAGGACTCAAGACTGAGAAAAAGTACAATTTGATTAAAGCATTATTGAAAAACAATTATTGCTCGTATATTAAGTGTTTATGCATAATACATTGGGTATGAAAGACTGATTCCCTTGATTACCGAAACTTATTAAAGGACTAGTTTAAATACTGACAACCTTAGCATATGTTCATGGTCACTATGACAACTCAACATCTATTATTCAATTATTCGAATATTCAGGTATCAAGACTTAATTCATGTTCTTTCACAATTAATTTCTATTGTTGAACATTGAACAATAAATTTCTTTCTAATCATGATATATCCTCTTCGTACTTAAACTTGCTAAGAAATTTTTTTGCTTACCCTTGCTATATCATGACATTTATTTCAGCCATGCCAGAGACGTCTAAGAGGGACAAAGGCAAAGGAAAAGTGCAGGAATAGATAAGAAGAATGTTTATGTATTATATTATATTATGTATATTGGTAATGTAAACCTTTTGTGTTACTAAGGTAACCTAATTAAGGTATGTATAAGTTAAGGTTAATAGACCTTGGGATAATGTTGGAAGAGTTTATTATAATGAACAAGGTATGTTTATTATTCCGCAATAGTTTATAGAATGCTTATGATGATGATGGATTGTGAGCACCAAACCCGAGGTTTGAGAACTCGGATTTGGGGGTGTCACATTATCCTACCCATTCACGTAACATGAAACTGAATTCTCAATTATATCATAGTACACAACATGGTGGTTGTAGAACAACATCAATTCTAATGACATCACATTACGAACTTTCACAACTTACTAATTAATAATCTATAGTTTCAGCGTTGTGCTTACAATACGTTACTACGTCTTGTAACATGTTTTAGGTCCTTTACAATCATTAAAATATGTTAAGTTAACAATTTCCAAGCTATGTTGTTAGCAGCTCTTTACTATGTCTGACTGACCACTGGCGCGGCCGCGCCATGGTTACCTTAGGATCCGACGTGCCCACGCGGCAGCGTACCTGCGCCCGCGCTCGGCACTAGAACCAGTTTTATAGCAATGTGAATTGAAGCTCTTCTCTAACCAAAAGTTCCAATTTCTCCCAATTCCACAACAATTCAATAAACCCAATAGCTACAAACTTACTACAACATTGCTAAGCATATACATAACACTTCTAACAACAAAACAACCAAAATTATAAGGATTTAAACCATGTTTTTGTTGGTTTCTCCATTTTTAACACATTTATCGAAATCAACCGCCAAATCCTTGTTTCTTACCCAAATTACACCATTCAAACTACGTTGTTTTCTTTTCTTAACATATTAACACAGTCTAACATCAATTTATAGATTATACCAAGTATTGGACATCAAATTTTTGACTTACACAAGCCATTTACATAAACATAACACTGTTATTTCAATTTTCTTCTTCAAACCCAATTTTTCATGAATTGATCACTAAATACTACCTACGTATGACAACTTCCAATAGAAATTTCAAAACTAAAAGTTAAAATTAGAGTAGGTTATACCTTAACCCTTTGATGTTAACAATGTTCTAGCAACCTTCTCCTTCTTCTTGGCCAACTCACAGCAAAACCCTCAATTCTCTTTCTCCCTTTCACTGTGTTTTCTCTCTTCTCACCAGACTCTCTGTTCTTTAGCTTTTAGGAGAAACACCCGAAAATTATAAACTGATATGGCCTCTCTCCCACGTACGTCAGGTAACAAACCCAACATGTTGCGTCAATTAGAATAAGCCAAAGGCCACAAGGTCTTGTTTGGCTATGCACAAATTCCCTTTCAATTTATTTATATAACACTTAGATTATATAGTCCTTGTGTTACACTTTAATTTAGTTAATTAAAATAACTTACAATTATAATTATAATAATTATAATTTTCATTATCATTATACTTTATACTTTATACTTAATAAATTATTACATATCTAATTTAATTATTAAATTAAACTAGAACATCATTTTATTTAATTTAATTTTCCTTAAATATTAAACGATTCATTTAATTTAATTATTTCATTAAATTAAATCTTCAAATAATAAAATTTCCATTTAATCAATTTAGTTACTAAATTATTACACCACAATTTCATCAATTATTTATTTTTCTCAATAAATAAATTATTTATTTAATTCAATAAATATTTAAATTAATTACAAATTTCTCGATTTGTTACATAACCTAAAGCTCTGATACCAACATATGACACCCCCAAATTCGAGTACTTGAAACTTGTATTTGGTGATACACGATACCAATCATTCGAGCTACTTAATATATTACAAACTTTAAAAATTATATCAGAACTGTCTAATTCCCAAGTACGACGACCTTTAAGTACATTATTGTAATATCCCGAGTGTTTAAGAGTTGAGTATATTATAACGATCCTTAAAAGATGAAATGAATGGATTAAAGAATATATAATACTGAAAATATAATTGATTTCAAGTGAAGGTTATGAAATAAAATCTAGAATTTGTTGAAGAAATGAATTGAGTAAGAAATATAAAACTTATGTTAAGGTAATGTGTTGAAGTTGTTAAACGATAAAGTTTAGGAAGATATTTGATGAAAACCGAGTAAGGTAGGGTTTCGGTGATTCCGATGATGGAATTCTTGTAAGGAGGGAAGGATGTGGCAACCCGAATTTTTTAAAATTATTAAAATGAGAATTTAATAAAATTCTTATTATAAGATGTTTTGAGTTTGAGTATGCGTATATATGTGTTATATATTGTGAAATATGTGATTTGGTATGAATATATATATATATATATATATATATATATATATATATATATATATATATATATATATATATATATATATCACTACTACAAAACAGTAAATAGATAACGCGAAAAAAACGTTGTGGCGGAAAAAACGTTGTGGTTTCAATCAAAAAAATGTCGTGGTTAAATGTGTTATCTATTTGACACCCTTACACAACGTTTTTAAAATGTTGTAGTTAGACACATTATATGTTTTTTTTTAAAAAAAACGTTGTAGATTTATTTTTCATAAATTAGTAGATGCTTGAAAACGTTGTAGAAGGTATGATTCCACAACATTTTCTGGCTAAAAATGTTGTAATTTAATATATCAGACAACGTTTAGACACATTTACGCAACATTTATAATGTGTCATCTATTTAGAAGGTGTCATTTGTTTATACAAATATACAACATTTTTAAAATGTTGTACATAAAAAAAAGAAAAAAAAGGTTGTGATTCACCTATATTACTAATGCACCTGCAATATGTTAATGCCATGATATATAGCTAAAAGGTCTAAATTCTCATTTAAATTTAAAGCCAAAATGTATCAACCATTTAAAATAGATCCTAATAATACCATTCGTTTACAGTTTCAAATAACTATATCCACAAAATATATACCAAACTATCCATATATACATCTCAAATTTACTTTTCAATCCACAAAATAAACCACATAATAAACCAAACTATCCATAAAATTAAGCTACTACCTAAGCATGTGCAATAAAGCCTATGTTCTCCCAAAATACGCCAGTAACTTTTGCTCTAGCACTAGCCATGGATGGCACTAACTTTTTCTCTAGCACTAACCATGGATGGCAGTTGAGAACCCAGCGCTGATGCAGAACGATATACAGTACTAAGAATTCTGGTATGATCAATCTGATTCCTCAGGTCATTAACCCAAGTAGATGCTGTCACCTACAAAAGTAGATATTTTTCAGTCTTCACTGTGTAGAATATAATATGAAAGCATATGCTAAAACATAAGAATTGCTTTAAAAAATTATCCAGGCCAAGCATACAAGTTCTGTCAGATATCAGGGAATCAACATTGCAATATATTTTGTGCAATTCTAGTAAAATAAGAATTAGAGCAATAGAATTACAATATGTCAGTATCAAGAACAAAAAGACAACAATGCCAACTGCTAAACAGTCAATAGTTCCATTTCCATTCAACTGGGTTTTGAGCTTGGTTTATGTAGGTCTGCACAATCTTGAGATTGCACATGATGCTATTTGAGCTTTATTATTGATCTAATCTACCATCAACACCTTTGAATGAAATACAGAACAAAATGGATACACAAAGGGACAAAATCCTAAGAGAAGTAGGACACAAACGAGGCTAGATAAAACTGAACCACCCTAAGAGCCTAGGAAAGCCTTTCTAAAATAAATAAAGTGAGACTTGTTTCTCCTTTATAGGACTGTAACAAGACACATAAAAGCTTTCCACGATAATCAATAACTACTATTGGAGCGCTTCACCCCACATGCAGACTACACACCCTGTTGTTAAAGCTGTTGTCTCAACTGCAGCTGCTGTTGCTGCAACAAATGGGCTTGCTGCACTGGTGGCATATACTGTAACAATTGTTGCTGTTGTTGCCTCAGTCCCTGCTGCTGAATTAAAGCAATAAAGAGAATAAAATCCAAAATAACATGAGAATTGATCACAAATTTATCTATATATATATATATATATGCATATACCAAAACTTTCACATCAGGGTAATATAGCTATGAATATAAGCAATAAAGAAGAAAATAAAGTCATGATTATTACATAATTGGCTTCCTAAAAGAGCCAAAGGAGATTCCTATTCTAAGTTACCTATTAAGTGACGATTTATTAAAATATTTAATTGAATTTGCTGTAATAACATCCAAATGGTAGAAAATGATAGAAGATACCTCAGATTCTACAGATGCCTTCACAGAAACTCATCTGCCTGTTTCTATTTATTTGCTTGTTTCACATCAGAGTACATAGCATGCTCCAGATTGTACAGCAGTTGATGATGATTGAAAATCTGAACCATTTACTAATGAACCACCTTTTGGTTTTACATGTCCTGTATCAGATTTATGTGATGCAATTTTTGCTCTTTCCAATCTCCCATCAACAGGTTTTGTTCTTAATACCGGGTCTTTGAAGGAATTCCCGAGATCGAAATGTTGAGCTGTGGCAACAATTCTTCCTCTAGTGGGTTCATTTAGAGATAGGTTTACGCTTGAACCATTTTGTGAAGGAGCTATATTACCACTTAACGACTTCGACGAAACTGAGGGTACATGCTTTAAATCAAGATGTCTCATACCAAATTCTTCTTCAGTAATCCATGATGCCTACAAATATAGGAAACACACCAAGATATTGTAATAATAAAATAATAAGCAGTTGAACATGTAAAGATAGAAGAAAGAACATTGAATAGCACATCTCAAGTCATTACATAAGAACAGTAATAGCTATTTCTTTCCCTTGATGAGTATATAGTCTTAACTTTTAACTTTTACAATCTACCTTTCTTGCAGCCAAAGCCGCAACAACACCTGTGGCAAACACCTTTAGATCCTCCCTCTCATCACTTTGTATTTCGGCTACTTGTGTTTGAAACTGTGAAATTACTTCAATATAAACACCAAATAGCCAGCTTTATTCTAGAACAAATCACTGCTCTTACGGCTAGTACATTCTTTATACGATTTATTTACTAAAAGGATTAGAGCATAATGTGCTTGACCACATAGGAAGACGATACAAATCTAAGAAATTGGAAGGAATACACAACTCATATTGCATATACATCATGAACACGGTTTCAAAATCAAGCACCCATCAAAGAATTTATGAAAGAAAAATATAAACCCTAGATAGGGAATACTAAAATCAAATAAGCAATAGATACTAACCAGTCGGTGCAATTAGCTATATTACAATCTCTTAAATTGATGGTGGCGTACCAACATCTCAGGTATCCCCAATCCAGAAATGCTTTCACATCCAAGGAGCTCTTGAAGCTTTGCATCACAAAGGATCACCATGGCATTTAAAGGATCCTAAAAATGGGAGAAATCAGTAGTGTTTTAGTCTTAAAATCCTATTATGCAGTATTCTTAATCACTCTCAATTTAAGACACGTATGAGCTCATGCTGCAAAAGGAACAACTACATATCTTCAAAACAGAATATGTTTCTTTATATGAAAAACTAAGCAAATTGACAGAACTAGTCAGTGCTCGACTACATAGTCTGTACAGAACTGACAGAAAACCAGTAAGTAATGAATTAACAATGCCGGCTAATTTAACCTTGAGCTGTATCGTGAAGATTTAGAAATAAATAATAACAAAAACCAAGCCATACCTTGGGCAAGGTGTCCAAATAAGCAATTGGAATTTCCATTTCAGCAAGGACTTTACTATTTATTGCCAAAGCTGCCTTCAATATCTGGTTTGTGCAGTCCCTGCACTGCTGTAACTTTTTCCTTGCATCCTCCGACAAACCCTTTGGTGGAACTTTAGGAAAGGGTAGCCACCACTTCTCTTCCTGCGTCACTGAAGGCCTCCCACCAGAAACAGCAGAAGGATAAGCATCATGATCAACTCCATCAGCCACAACAATGCCACGATCAGCATAACAAAATTCCAAATCACGAAACCCCTCAAGATTTGTGATGGCATTTGAGATTGCAAGTGCAGTACAAACATCTAGGTAGGATGAAATGGAATTTAATGTTAGCATAAAATCAATACAACTGAGATCATGAGCAAGACTTTTCCCGCAACCAATCTACCTAACACAATGCCACCAAAAACAAGTTCACATTTCAACACTTACCATCCAATTCAAATAAACCATTTAAGCTAAACTAACACATAAACCCTTGAAGCATAAATAACCAATAGGTAACACAATTCATATTTCAACACATGCCCAATAACTATCTAACATATATAATCCCTTGAAGCATAAAGAGCATGTAAAAATCAGAATTAAAACATACCAATGCTTGACAAAGATAAAATATCGAACCTGGAGCGCAAAGATTTCTTCTTTCTCCGGGTTTTTGACCCGAGTGACAATGTTATGCATTAAAATCTCATTTTTTGGCTAGCTTTGGCAAAATCTCTGCAACAAAAATATATTAAAACTTGCTAAATATTTTAATCAAACCTGCAATGTATAAACTCCGGGAGGTAAAATCGCATCCGAACTCGCCTTTTTGTATTCCTCAAAAAAGGAGAATGTGGGAACATTAGGGGTTTCAACAACGAAAGCCCTAACCCAGCTCGCCGTTAGCTTCCTGCACCCAGCATCTACCGAATCTCGATTCTCCGCAGAAACCACAGAAGGGTTTATGTACAAATTTTAGCGAGAAGAAAGGCCCAGAGCCAGCATCAAAATTACCATCTAACTAGGTAAGAGATTCATCTAGGGTATGCTTGGAATTTTCTTTGGAGAGGACTGAAACCTTTACGGTAGAGGCATTGAAACCGTAGTAAAAAATTATTAAGCTTCGAAGAAGGAGAAAGGAGTTGTGGATTTGAGAAAGAGTTGAGGAAGTCATGGAGTTAAGAGAGAGAGAGAGAGTTGGGAAGTCATAGAGAGAGAAAGTAAAGAGATATGATGAAGCTTGTTTTAATTTCAAATTTTAAATTCCGCATTTTTTTTGTCTGTGTTTTTTATATAGATAACGTTTAAAAAAAACGTTATCTATTTAAAATCAAAAATTATCATAATAAATATATGTAGACACTCGAAATTTTCTATACACCTGTCACTAACATTGCAGGAGAGCAGATTCGTCTTTTAAGAGGGAACCCTAAAAGACGATCCATATCCATGCCGGATACTACCGAAAGTTCAGCATCAACCCCAGATCGCAATCTGGGAGTAACAATTCCAATCTCGGAGATAATCCCGAGGCATGCAGATCAATACCGGAACACACACCGGAGAAGACCGATTAATCTCGGAGATAACCCCAAGGTATCCAATCTCAGTCCCAACCATGGGAATAGCCACCAACCTTGATGATAACTCCAAGGAATGCAATTTCGACAATAACCCCAGAAATGTCTGTTACAAATGCAACCAGCTTCAATCTCGGTGCTCACAACGAGATACACTGTACCAGTCCGGTGATAACATCGGGAAGACAGGCACACCTCAAAGATGGCAATGAGGACCTTCAACAAATTGCAGCAGTCCAATCTCAGCGAAGCTGAGCAACGTCTGCTTTATCAATCCAATCCGGCAATAACACCGGTGAGGGGAAATATCGTCATCTGACCAACACGATGCCACGCCACGTCGTCTCAACGTCTCTGCAGAACAGTGTCCCACAAGACTAACCAATCCCGAGTTACTATTGTACGGGGTAACGGATGAAAGTTGAAGCTTGAAGATTGGAGGGCACCGTCCCATCTTCAATGACTTCGCATAAACTCTAATCCCATGCCATCGTACAACTCTTGACAACGGCGGTCCGAAATAGGTCCTGTATACCTCAAACGGATGCCCGAATTGTACTTTTAAAAGTCTGAGTGGACATTACAGTGTCTGAGTCCACGTACTTCGAGACGACCCAACTCGAAAAACCCGGGTCAACCCGGGTTTCCTCTGGTCTACCTGCGGCTCAGCCACAGGTACACCTGCGGCTCCACCCTCTATAAATAGAGGGCTTGGGGTGGCCATTTTGTAAGAGAAAACGACGAGGAAGCCATGTCCAATTTGCTCTATACTCACTCCAGACTGAGTGCTTTCTCATTTTAAACACTTGTGAGCTCATACATAGCTTATTTTATACCTACAAAAGCCAGTGTTTACCCACTTTAAAGATATTAAAGTCTTCTTTGGCAGGCCACTGTAAGCCTTCTTTCACACTTTAAAGTTTTTCTCTTCATCTTTGCACACACCCTTCTACACGTTGAGAGTTGTGTTGCACACTTTTGCCCGGACTTCGGTCCGTGGTTTATTTTTAGTTTGTATATATATATATATATATATATATATATATATATATATATATATATATATATATATATACAAAAGTAATTAAACACTCCAGACCGAAGTCTAGGCTCAATCGAGGCATAACTCGATAATGTTAGTCCATATATATATATATATATATATATATATATATATATAATATATATATATATATATATATATATATATATATATATATATATATATATATATATATATATATATATGAACCGCGTGTCGAACTCTGTTCGATGAGCCTAGACTTATGTCTGGTGCGTTTAATGGCTTTCTTATATATATAATTATATATATGAACTACTATCGAACTCTGTTCGGTGAGCATGGATTTCACATCCGGTGCGTTTACTGCTATATATATATATATATATATATATATATATATATATATATATATATATATATATATATATATATATATTTCGTCCCACCTGGAGTTTACTTCGTGGTGGTTGACCGTTTTTATAGCTTTCTGTACATTTCGTCCCACTTGGAGTTTCCTCCATGGCGGTTGATAGCTTTTACAGCTTTATTTATATTTCTGATCCCCCATGGATGTGCTCCGTGGCTGGTGATCATGCATGTACATATATATATATATATATATATATATATATATATATATTTATGGGTTTATATACCTGCTTAATGCTTTTATATCAATTGTGGCATCATGTGAGCCTAGGAATCATGTGATCACAAATTCAGTCCCCTGAATCTAGATTCGGTTCCCGTGATGGACCTTTTCAGCTTTAAGCAGCTTGTAAATATATCTGTGATGTTTGGATTTCCTCAGATGGTTTTCATACCCATGAGGAATTCAACACCTTTTTGTACATTATTTTTGTACGGATGCTTCGCAACTATCAAATAAAATCAATCCAGCCGAATACGAAATAAAATGGGAGTGTAAAAGGTCTCAATTACTATTAAGCATCAGGGTTTGAAAAAATATCTTTTATAAAACATCACTGCCATATCTTGCTTAAAATTGAATTTTTACATAAAATTCAAATCCTGTGTATATAGGTGTGAACGAGGCCTCGCACTACTTCTAAATAACAACACATTGACCCACACACACACCCACATTCAGATAACAGTTTCTTGAAAAGAGGCGGTCACTGTGGTAACACGGATGTCGGGGGGTGCCTAACACCTTCTCTCCGCATAACCAAGTCCCCGGACCCTAATGAATCTCGGTTTCACCGACCCGTTTAGCAGTGTCACATCACTGGGTCAATGTGCAAACCTTTTCTCGGTTGTGTTGGTACAACCAGTTAAAAAACCAACTGGTGACTCTTATAGTCCAATCGTCGACATTATACATGTCGGACCTTTTTCAGTTGTTTTTCAAACAAATCTCACCTAAAATGTGAACACCAAAGAACAAGTAACGGAAAGGGACAATTAAAAATCCCGACATCGACAGGTGGCGACTCTGCTGGGGACTCCAGTAAGAGGACTTAAGCTACTATTACAATCTTTTCAAAATTGTTATCTGCTTGTGTGTGGATGTTGCATTTACATTTTATGATGAATGTGTACGAATGCATTTCCTTAGTGCTTCACACTATAAACTATTTGTGATATTAGTGTTTCGCACTATAAACTGCTTGTGATATTAGTGCTTCGCACCATATCTGCTTGTGATATTAGTGCTTCGCACATGTCATCATTTTTATGCGGTAAGACGCGATGTATGCGAATGTATGTTGTGTGGTCCCTCCACCAGGAGGCTATCCCGTCGGTGTTTGATTACTAAACTCGTGAGAAGACTAATTCTCCGAGGCTTAGGAAAGGCACCACCCAAATTCGCTCCAGTTGAAAGACCGGATTAACTTCCCGTTAAGTAGATTGCGATGATTTGGGAACCTTCATGCCAAAAAGCCGTGAGAGTAACCTAAGATAGATCAGCCTCTGATAAACCCAAAATGGAGAAAAGTCTCTTCATGCTCTCATTTCAATTACTTGTAATTACCTTCCTTATCTATCTCCATGTAATGATAAATATGAAGAAATGTGTACACATACATGCTACAAACAGCTAACATCCGTTTTGCAGGATAAAATTCCTAAACTGGACACATCACATAGCATGTTATTATCCACCTTCCCTAAAGACTAAACTATGCAAGTCTTTTGCAGGGAATTAATTGGACCTACCACCCGTTCAAAGTCCAAAAAGGCAACAAGCCTACAGTCAATCATGTCGTCATCCGACCAGACCGAACTTAATCCAGTTTCTCACAAAGAATTCGATGGATTAAGCAAACAGATTACAGATTTGGCTGTTCTACTAAAAGAATTACACCAGTCTACACAGGGTCAGAAAATACCCGTACATGCTGAATCCTCCAGACAAGGAGGAATCCAGGTCATTACAATAACTGAACTGCAGTTGGATCCGACCAACAAAACTTATGATGCTGCCCATCCCACTGGAGATCCAGACACTGGTGAAATCAAAAAGAAAGTCCTCCAAATGGAAGAGACTCTTCACACTATCAAAGGAATTGGAACACACGGGAGTGTTTCATATGCCGATTTGTGTATTTTCCCTGGTATTCATTATCCAGAAAAATTTAAGACTCCTAACTTTGAAAAATATGATGGGTTAGGAGATCCTTACACACATCTAAAGGTGTTTATTCGAGATCTGGGATCTTATGCAGAGGATGAAAAACTCAGAATGCAACTGTTCCAAAAAAGTCTAACTGGAGAAGCCCGTTTGTGGTACACAAGATTAGAAAATTCAAAGATCCATAGTTGGGAAGAGCTAGCACACGCTTTCCTCACCCAATACAACTTTCAATCTCAAATGGCTCCTGATCGGTATCAAATTACCAAGATGAAGAAACAGTCTAATGAGTCTTTTAGAGAGTATGCTCAGAGGTAGAGACGCCTGGCTGCCCAAGTTAGTCCTTCCATGACAGAATCAGAGATTGTCATGACTTTCATAGACATACAAGAAGCACCTTTCTATGAAAGAGTTCTAGCTGGCATTGACAAACCATTTTCTGAAATAGTCAAACATGGGGAGATGGCTGAAAGATTCAAGAACTAGCTGCACTCAAAGCTGTTGCTGATCACATCCAATCTGGAAATTATGGGAACAACCCCCGGAGGGTCCATAAAAAGAAAGAAGAGGATGTTTCCCTGATACTACAGGGTCAAAAAGGCAGTCAAAACATGCCTATCTAGAGGAGAAATTACACTCCCTTTCAAGCACAGTCTTCAAACCCTCTAGTACCAAAAGGTGGAGAAGTCAAACGACCTCGAGTATTCACACTTTTAGGGGACACCCTCGAGAAAATCACACATCTGCTTCCACCAGCCAGCCCTAATGGACGGGGTTTTAATGCTGCTCAGAAATGTGCTTATCATGCCGGGGCACCTGGACATGATACTCAGGATTGTTAGGCCTTGAAACACAAAATTCAAGACTTGATAGACAACAGTGAAATCATGGTCGCCAAACCCGATCAGCCTCACGTTCAAGACAACTTTCTTCGTCAACACAAGGAAGAAGAGGTCACCATGATCAATTGGAGCAGCGGACAGAGTTCCAATTTTAGCTGTGAATCCTCCCAGACCCCCAAAGATGGTGATGATAGATGGGATTATGCTAAGTTCCAATTCACAATGGAACGAAAGATGAAAGCTCTCTGTAAACAAATTGAGCAATTGGCAAAACTGGTGACTTATCAGCATCAAGTGACTCGTCAGGTAATCAGCCAGGAGCATACCAGTCTCCTACCTATTGTCATGAATATTCCCTCTTCACTTTCAGAAAATGAAATGCTGGAAGACAAAGTGACGAAGAGAGCGAATGCTAAGGCCCGTTGGGATTTTGCCAACAAAAGGGAATTCACATATTTGGGCCAACCTATGGATGAAATCCTTCATATGTTAATCAATGAAGGAAGGATTAGTTCCCTTCTACCTCCAATCAACCCCCGCTCAGGACGATACAACTCTGAGGGAGTATGTCAATATCATTCTCAATCTCGCGGTCACAGCACAGAAAAATGCTGGGCACTCCGCCACCTTATTCAAAATTTAATCGACAGTGGCGTACTACGTCTGGCAGATAATGACACTGTGTTATGGGCAAGTGAGGATTCGTGTCCTACTAAGTGGAAGAGTGTAGTAGCAGTCATATCCGCTGAAAATGATGGAGTTAACAAATCACTTGTCATGCCAGTAATTCAACTCAAAGGAATCAATAATCCTTTGAAAGTAGCCGCTCCCGAGCCAATCAACTTGCAGTGCAGAGCATAATATCCTATTGTTAGCTTGCGCACAGTTCCATGGAATTATGGAGAAGGTGAAGGATCCACCTCGCATATAACTGCTGCAGTGTCGAAGGAGAATCCATTGTATTTTTCCCAACGGGTAATGAAGCCTGTCATCAAGTCTAAGGGGAAAGTACCCATTGAGAAGATTGAAAATTTCCTCCGCACTATGGGTCATAACGAAGCCAAGGTGATTTTAAGCTTGAAAGAAGCTCCACAACAGATATCAATCTTGGACTTGGTCCTGACTTCTGAGAATCATCGGAAGGTCTTGTTAAAGGGTTTAGAAGAAGCCTATCTACCGACATCAGTTGATATGGAAAAGTTTCAACATCTGGTTGATCACATTTTCAACAACAATGTGATATCCTTCACCGATGATGACATACCGCCCGAAGGGACAGATCATTGCAAATCGGTGCACATTACGGTCTTGTCCTCCGGATATATGGTGGCTGGAGTTTTAATAGATGGAGGTTCCTCTCTGAATATCTGCCCGTACGCTACCTTGGTGAAGATGAATATCAATCCCAATTGAATTCGGAGTAGCCATACCATTATCAAAGCTTTTGATGGAGCCCGCCGTAACTCGGTCGGAGTAGTTGAGCTGCCAATTGAGACTGGTCCTCATACATTCTGCGTATCCTTCCATGTGCTCAAGATAGATTCGGGATACAACCTGCTCTTGGGACGACCATGGATTCACATGGCAGGGGCAGTCCCCTCCACTCTTCACCAACAGTTGAAATATATCATCAACAATAGCCTGGTCACAGTCAACACTGAACCGGAGATTCCTCTGCACCGGGACATGCCACTCATCAATGCCAATAAGGATGTTGAGCTAATTAGTTTTCATGCTTTGGATATAAGCAATACCCAATACCATGCTATTGGAACGCCACTGCCCGAACCCCAGATTTTTGCCGAGGTAATGTCGGCCACACAAGAAATGATGTCGTTGGGTCATAAATCGGGACAAGGGTTAGGTAAAGATTGCCAGGGTATCAAGTACCCTATTCGCTTAACCAAGCAAATTGGGATAGCTGGAGTAGGCTATTCTGCCAGCTCTAGTCACAGGAATCCTCATAAGCAACATTAGATTCCTTCAGCTTCAACCATGCGGCGTTTATCTTCTCCTTCAAGCTCCAAGTCCGCACAACCTCCCGTAAAGGTGCCAGCCAATATAATGGCAATGTTATTTCTCAAGCCGGTACCGGTGAAGGAGAAAGAAATCTTTGTTTCAGATCCCGCAGTGGAGGAAGAGGAACGAAGAATCAAGCAAGACGTCATACGGATGATGTCCGACATACACATCAACATTCATGATGAGCATACCAACAAATACACCCCAGACGATGATTGCCCAGACGTAATGGCTATCATTCGGGACATGGAAAATGATGATAATCCCTCTATCACTGTGGTTCACCCGAAATTTTCTCTTGCCAATTGGAACAGCATTCCTTGCATTGGTCGTCAAGGGTAAAGCGGGCGAAAACTCTTTCTGCTCTGTAGATATAATAACTGCTTACTTTTCTTTACAGTATTAGCGGTTTATTTTGCCAGTATATGCTAACACTGTGTATGATCAACACATTTCATATATACTAAGTGAAAGCATATTTTGTTTCAGGACTCTGAATTTAGCTGTGCCGGTACTTGCTGATATGGTGCCTCTTCTCCACAAGGATTGTACCTTTGATGTAGAGATGAATTCAGCCTTGGTGGATATACAGGATGCATTGAGGTGCCTCCAAAAATTCAAGAATGGGTCAAAGATAAACCCAAACCCAACCCTGATCAAACCACTCCTTTCAATCTCGGAACCTTAGAAAACCCTAAGTTAATCCAGATTGGTTCAAACCTTACCCCAAACCGACGAAATGACATGGTTACGCTACTAACCCAGTTTCAGGATGTGTTTGTATGTTCTCATGAGGATATGTTGGGTTTGTCCACTGACATTGTCCTTCATCAACTTCCCATTAAAGAGGGATTTAAGCCAGTCAAGCAGAAGCTCAAGCGGTTGAAACCTGAATGGAGTTTAAAGGTGAAATAAGAAATTATGAAACAATTTCAAGCTGGCATCATAATGGTGTCTACATATCCTGAGTGGATATCCAGCATCGTGCCCGTACCTAAACTTGGAGGGAAGGTGCGAGTTTGCATGGATTACCGGGACTTGAACAAAGCTTGCTTAAAAGATAACTTTCCCGTGCCATTTATCCACATTCTCATTGACAATACTGCGTAATACGACATGTACTCCTTTGCAGATTCCTTTGTGGGGTATCATCAGATTATGGTTGCCGAGGAAGATCATGAAAAAACTACTTTCATCACTCCTTGGGAAATTTTTGCTATAGACGGTTGTCATTCGGCCTCATCAATGCCGGAGCTACCTATCAACGAGCTATGATGGCTCTTTTCCACGACTTAATGCATAAGGAGATCGAGATCTACGTGGATGACATTATTGTCAAATCCCGGAAGGAGGATGACCATATAGACCATCTCAGGAAGTTGTTTAACAGGTTGCGTAAGTACAACTTGAAGTTGAATCCAGCTAAGTGCGCCTTTGGCGTTAAATCAGGTAAGTTGCTAGGATTTCTAGTCAGCCACAAAGGGATAGAGCTGGATCCTGCCAAAATCCAAGCCATCACAGAAATGCCCATTCCTCAGACTGAAAAGAAAATACGGGGATTTTTGGGAAGAATCAACTTCATTAGCAGATTTATCTCTCAACTCACAGCAACCTATGAGTCTATCTTCAAGCTGTTAAGGAAGAACTCCTCCATGAAATGGAATGATGAGTGCCAGAATGCCTTCCTTACAATCAAGAAATAGCTAATCAAAGCTCCCATCTTGGTACCACCCAGGGATGATGTTCCCCTGTTTATGTATCTGTCCGTAAGTGACAATGCCATGGGCTGCCTACTGGGACAGAAGGACGATAGAGGCCTAGAACGAGCTATCTGTTACCTCAACAAAAGATTCAGCAGCAGTGAACACAAGTACACTCTGATCGAAAAGACATGTTGTGCTTTAGCATGGGCTTCCATGAGGTTACAACATTATCTCCATGGGCACAAAACCCATCTCATATCCCGCGTGGATCCTCTCAAGTACGTGTTCAGTAAACCCATACTGAATTATCGGCTGTCCAGATGGCAGTTGATCCTACAATAATTTGACATCGTATATGTGACTCAAAAGTCCATCAAAGGTCAAGGAATTGCGGATCAACTGGTCGCCGCACCATCAGGGGATTTCAAACCCTTGGAATCCTACTTCCCTGATGAAGGAGTAATGACAATTCAGCAACACCATCAGTACGATACACGCCAAACGTGGAAGATGTATTTCGATGGACCTGTCACTATGGAAGGTTCTGGAGTTGGAGCAGTTCTAGTATCTGATACGGGGGAGCAGTATCCCATCGCCATCAAATTACAATTTGTCAGCACCAATAATACGGCTGAGTATGAAGGCTGTGTTATGGGGCTAAAACTTGCCCATTCAATGGGCATCAGGCGGTTAACTGTCCTTGGAGATTCGGAGTTGGTAATCAGACAATCCACCGAAATCTATCAAACCAAGGAACTACATTTGTTGCCTTACCATCTGCAGGTTTTAAAAATGACTTTGGGATTCGAAGAAATATCCTTTCTACACATTCCTCGTAATAGGAATGATTTCGCAGACGCGTTAGCAACTTTGGCCTCCTTGATTCGCATATCAGACAAGGAACACTTGCCAAGCGTCATAATTTCCCTGCACAAGGCCCCAGCCTATGGGAATTAAGTTGGAGAAGTATCAGATGAGCTACCTCCCATCCAACATCCTTGGTATCAGCATATCAAGGAATATCTGCGAGATGGATCTACACCCGCTGAGGCAAGCCCGACTGAGAAAAGGCGGATCCATCGATTTGCTATGAAATTCTACCTGAGTGGAGATGCGCTCTATAAAAGAGATGCATGATTAGGTCTCCTCTGATGTTTAGACAAAGATCAAGCCCAAAGGCTTATGGATGAAATCCATGGCGGAGTCTGTGGCCCCCACATGAGTGGCCCCCTCCTTATCAAGAAAGTCCTCAGGACAGGACATTATTGGCTATCTCTCAAAGCTGATTGCAATGACCATGTAAGGAGATGCTATCAGTGCCAGATTCATGGGAATACTATACACGCCCCTCCACGGGAACTTCACAATATGAGTTCACCTTGGCCCTTCTCAATGTGGGGAATGGACGTTATCGGGCCCATTGAGCCTAAAGCCAGTAATGGTCATCGATTTATCTTCACCATGATCGACTACTTCACCAAGTGGGTAGAAGCAGCCTCCTTTCCCATGGTTACTAAAGAAGTCATCATTGCTTTCATCAGAAACAATATCATTTGTCGATATGGACAACTAGAGCTGATTGTGTCCGACAATGCCAAAAACCTCAATAACAAAATGATGGAGGAATTATGCAGTAAATTCCACATCAAACATCTCAACTCAGTCATCTATCGTCCGAAGATGAATGGTGTTGTTGAAGCGGCTAACAAGAACATCAAGAAGATTATGCAAAAGATGTCCACCAATCACAAAAATTGGCCTCACCTATTGCCTCTGACTCTGTTAGCCTACAGAACCTCAATGCGCACCTCTACTGGGGCAACCCCCTACGCATTAACCTATGGGATGGAAGCAGTGCTCCCCATAGAAGTTGAGATGGAATCCCTTAGAGTATTGATAGACGCTCAGTTGGATGAAGACCAATGGGTACAAGATAGGTATCACCAATTGTCTCTAATAGACGAAAGGAGAACCACGGCTATCTTCCATGGTCAGTTATATCAGCAAAGGATCGCCCGATCCTATAACAAAAAAGTCTGGCTACGGCAATTCAGACAACATGACTTGGTTTTGAAGAAAATCCTGGACAACCAAGATCAGGCTAAGGGAAAATTCACTCCTAACTGGGAAGGCACATTTATTGTCAAGGAAGTATTGACAGGAGGCGCTCTCAGGTTGCAAGAAATGGACGGCGATGAATTTCTGCAACTCATCAACTCAGACGCCGTGAAACGGTACTATGTCTAAAGAAATTCGCAAGCACCCTGGTGTGGAACCATCATGTCTCCAGTCATTCTGGTTCTTTAAACCTTTACCACAAACAACTTTTCTACACTTTGCCCCTCAGGGAAACATACCTTTCAAGCCAGCAGCCTAGCTTTCTCCTTTGCGTTCCTATAACTTAGGTCATCCCATCGTGAATTGAACCTCTCGTATTTGCAGTTTGGCTACCCATACCTTGGATCAAACTTTTCATACCTACAGTTTATCCTCAACCTAGGATTAAAACTTTCTCCTCCCCGTACTCTGACCTGCACATGGGATTACGCTTTTCATCTCGCCCTGAGGGGCGAACTACGTCGACCTGATCTCCTCTTCAATAGGAGTACGTAGGCAACCATTTCATATGGCCCGGTCGTAATAAAATAAAAACAATAAAAATATTTCCACCCTTTTCCTTACAAAAACAAAAATAAAAAAAACATTCCTACACCATTCCTGCCACATACAGCGTTGAACCTCTTACACCAGGTTCGAACTACGCAGACCTGATCTCCTCTTTAATAGGAGTACGTAGGCAGCCATTCATGGTGCTGTCTCACCCCCTACCAAAACACAAACCCTTGTCAGTTGGTACTGGGATCATCCTTCAATCCACCACATTTCATTCGACTTCAGACCAAAGGGGTGGAATTACCTGAACTCCTCCCAACTAGGAGATTCGGCGACCATCTAAGCTGCGGTCACACCTTGAAGAGAAACACCAATCCATAAGAGATGGAATTAACTAGGCTTCTCCTAAATAGAACTACTGGCGACCATCTGTGGTACGGTCAATCTCAGAGAGGAAAGCCACACTCCTCTCCTCATTTTTATACAGAAACCAGTCCCAAGACACCGAGAGATGGTAGGGATACATACAGATCGATGATCCATTCTGAACTATCTAGAGACAACTCAATGTCCATCCACCCAGGAGAAATTCAGAATACATCAAGATCACAAGCCCTGAAGCAGCATGCAAAATATCAAGCAAGTAGGAAAAGCATATCTCAAAGGGAAGTGATCCAAAAATATATTTCCCTGTCATATATATAATGTTGTTTGATATACACAATGTAAACTGTACATGACAAAATGGCTAAGCTAGTCTGTGCAGGAAAATACAAGATCATCTACAAGTCAGGGTATATGTGAGCTAACAAGCCCAACATGGCGTCCCTCTCAGAAGATGGAGGTGAAGCTGTGGTCTCCTTTATGAGAATATCTACACGACCCAACAGATCTGCAGCCATCTGCATGGTGACCATATGATCATCAATATATGCGCTCATCTCTGCGATCATGCCAGTGGTAAGGGACCTCACTGTAGTACTATCTGTGACGGCTACATCCCGGGCAGATATGACGATATCCCGCTCAACTATCACTGCATCTTTGGCTGATATAGCCTCATCCCACTCAACAACAGCGACATCTCTATGAGCCAATGCCTCGTTTCTCTCCAATAGAGCGGCCTCCCTCCCATCAAGAGCAGTCGACATCATAGATCGAATCTGATCTCTCTCAAAGGTCATCAGATGAAGACTCTGCTCTAAGTACTGTGCCAAGTGCTGAATCACAACAGTACTGGTACTAGGAGAATTCAGAAGAAATGCTGACAACCCAACAGTGGGCTCCTCCTCGATGTAGGTATCAATGTCCTCCATGGGCTCTACATCATCTAACTCGCGCTCCGGTACTGCAAATACTGCTGCAGTCGATAAAATATTTATCTCCATCCACGCAGAATACTCTGCGGAATAACCAGGATGACTGACAGAAAAAGTCGCTATCTCGCGCTGATCCCAGTAGGCGTATACCCGAGATCGGTTCTCTGCTGAGAGGTACCGAGAAGCTGAACGCTGACCTGTCGCCCCCTCAAAAGGATGAAAATCCTGGAACTGGTCGAACTGCGACATCACGGCCAATGGGTGATAAGTGGTCATTCCCCTCAAACCAGCCAGAGGGAGATAGTCCATGCCCGGAGCATGAGTAATGAAGCTGTATGGTGAACTAAGCCCCGAACACGACAATATGCTGAATGGATCTCTGATATTTCCCAAGATTGTGGACCAGGACAGAGCATCTATACACTCTGATGGCTGAAAAGAGTATGACATAGCTACATTATGGGTGAAGCAGTACCCATGCCGTCTAAGAGTGCCAATCGGTCTCAAGTGTGACATGAACCACACATATAGCATGACTGAACTCCCAGTGAACACTCCTGTCGGATAAGTGCAGGAGTAGGATGCCGACCGCAGGGTCTCTGCTACAATTATAAGTACAATGGTACGACCCTCCCTGAGAGCTCTCATGGCCATGACAACACCTATATCTATCTCATCTATATACCGCGGCATATATACATATGACAATACACATAGCATCAGTACGTCAACTCTGGCCAAACGCCAATGATCCTCCGATGCGGTGAAATCCCCAGAATGTCGTGAATAGCTATCCTCCGAGCCAAATATGTCGTACAGAAAATACTGGGATATCACGTGGCCAGATGTCAACTCATCCTGTACCACTCTGCGCCTCAATCTTGTGAGAGTCATGAATCGTCTGCTCATATCTCCCAAAGCCAGATGCACGCAAGGTCTATCTAAAGGCAGCATCGTCAAACGTCCATACTCCTCCAGAGTAGGAGTCAACTCATGGGTGCCGAATCGAAATACCTGCCTATCCAGTAGCCAATGCTATATCATCCCATCCACAAATCCTGCGGGAGCCTAAAAAGTTAAAAAGGTCATGGTATGCTGCAATAAATGATCTACAGTCACCTTGTCTGATGGTGACATGCTATCATACCACGATCTTATACCCGATGCCACCATTGACGGTGGGGTATGATCTATACGGCTAACTGTCGAAGAAGACATCTATGCGGGCCGTGTCATAAGACCATCCAGGGGTAAATGCCGAATATCTCTGGACATACATACATATGCATAACATGATACATGCATAAGAGATAATAGATGGCAATATGATATAGGGAATGAAAAAAAATAGTGCATACATTCCTAAGTATATCATCATCTAATACATCATCTCTGTACAACTACAAATACAGGGAAATGGGGCATAGACGCCCTACTACTAATAGAGGCCTATCAAAAGATATAGCGAGAATGGGGCACAACCACCCAATATCTAACAGAGGCCTATCAAAAGATATAACGAGAATACACATCAGAAGAAGACAATGGTGTCGATGTCCACATCATCAATCCTGTCCACCTGATGTAACTCCTCTTGAGTCACTGGATCTCTATCAACAAGGATGTCAGACCTATATAAAGGAGGATCCGCACCGACAAAATCGATTGGGTCACCTGAGGGGCCAACGCCTGAGCTGGAAGGATCAAATGAAGCCGCCTCTACCGGATATCTGCCCAAATACCGAATAAATATGTGTGCCTGGTCCAACTGCCGGGTCAAACTATCAATCTGGGTCATATGAGTCGAATCTCGGACATAAGTTATCCAATCCGTCATCATCAAAGATCCTGGAACCGTATCCCCCATAAACTGTGTGGCTCGGGACTGAGCTCTAATAGTGCAAGAGGACCACCACCGATGGAACGTCTCCTGAGTACATGGACCCTCTGACAATGCAAAACTGTCAACCCCCAACAATGGGATATCAGTGATAGGTGACGGCGATACAGGCCAATAACGCCTGGCAGGAGGCAAAATCGATATACGAATCTCCCCTGTGGTGCTCCTAATAGCACGCTCTCCTAAATAGAGCTCCCAGCCTCCATCTGTGAAGAGATGAACTCTCCTAGTAGAAATCACATACTCGACTCCAGTCGGGTATTCATCCTCAAAACCCACAGTCAGATGTGCCCCGGAATAGGGAAGCCATATGATGGCGTCGGCCATTAGCAACTCCAGCTACATACGGCAATGAGTGAATCCCTCAGCTACATGGACCTCTGGCAGAATCGAATGATGCCATCGTCATCCTCATGGATAGGTGTCTAAACCTAACACACTCACGGGACACAAGCATGGAAGCCTCTCATAGACCCAACACTGCCAACACAAAGGCAAATATCTACTGTCAGTTGACACTCTTAACCTATACATGGTAAATGACAAGAGAAATACTCACCAGCAGAAATGGGTAAAATCCTAGCCAAGCCTCGGTCAAACCCTGTGAGCGTATATACATGCCCCGAAGGAAATAAGCAAAGGTGTAGGAACCCCAATCATACTCTCCAATACGGTCCACATCACATGTAGCGCTGATCAAAGCGAAAGATACCGTGGAAGAGTTAACTGCTATAAAGCAGCCTAGAATGATCATCAGGAACAATCGCCGCAAAACACAATCCATGATTCTGATATCATTAGGCATAGGCTCACTCAATAGCCCGCTCATAGCATCTACGCTCAAAGGACCTGAACGAACAGTCCTGCCTTTGAGCGCCGCCGCCGGAACTCCTAATAAGGCTCTAATGGAAGTAGGGGTAATATTTGCCATGTAAGGCACTCGCTCCCTTCCGAACTCCATACCTGTGATAAATCGCCAATCCATAGGCGTCATCATCACCTCGCAATCCAGCAGATGGAGTGACTGAGTCTGATGAAACCATCGCTCAGACAATGCCCTGAGATAACCCCAGGGACAACGACGGGGAAGGATGGAGAAGAATGCCCCAAATCTCCACTCATGCACTACCACTCTATAGTCAGGATGAAGCGCCTGATAAATGGAGTGAATGCTAAACCAGTTCCTTCGAGGCTGTGTAAAACTAGGAACCTACATGAAATGCAGATCAACATCAAAACCCTTTAATCCTCATCAATAGGAAAGAAGGAAGATCAAAGTCTAACGCCATACCTCATTAGCATGCAAATACATCGATGGATGTCTGCCCAAATCACCAAGCAACTCTAGATTCACCACCTGAATGCTCGGAAGCTCCCTGCGAGGGACATGTGCAGAAAAAGGTGCCAATTTGACTGTCTCAAAAGTTAAATTTTTTCACATCATTATGTTCAGCATGGTTTAATACTAACATTTACTATGTTGAATATTTTTTATCTAGTCATTTGTGCATACATAATCACTACTATGCGTTTAGATGCATTTCATGCGATAACTCAAAATCCAACGGACAGAAATGAGAGAAAATACATGCATATGTTACCAGGATAGTGTAGAACACTCGTACGGTGACAGAATTTGCAGGAAGCAGCCCGAACTCAGCAGATCTGAAGATGGCTCACAGTTTTCTCTATGCGAAGCAAGTTGAAAGTGACTTGTGAGACCAACCTGCTGGATTATATCATCCACGGTTGGCTGCAGGCCCATCTATGGCTACAGCAGGTGCAGTTGCAGCACCCCCATGCAGGTCCCATCCCTCCGGCTCGTTCCAGTTCGAGTTACAAAGGAGTTCTTACAAGTTGAAAAGGCCAAACTAGGGATAAAAACGCTACGCGATTGAGCAGAATAGCCTAAAACCCTGGTTTTTCTGGATCCAACTGTGGCTTTCTTTTCATCCATTGGTATTCACCCGAGCACAGGGTTTACTATACCAATGATTTAAGTCTTTGCATACCACATTCGGCAATATCGTATAGAGGTTCGATGCCGTCAGCGTAAGGTTGTCACCCCAATCTTTTCACAAAAGAGGTCCCCGGCGGGGGTTACAACACATGCTCATCCGTTGACACACAAATCAACGAAGGTCAAGTAGCCTTGACATTATTTCAGCTGATGGCAAGTAAACCCATCGAAGCATGGATAGTTGTTCAATCATTGCGTACGTTTATATTCATCACTCCCCAGTGGATCCCCGATGGGGGTTATAATATGAAATCATGGCAGGGGGTTACAACACATGCTCATCCGTTGACACACAAATCAATGAAGGTCAAGCAGCCTTGACATTATTACAACTGATAGCGATTTAAACCTATCAGAACTCTGAAGCTATTCGAGGTTTTTACACCCGACCGCTCGTATTCCCCAGCGGATCCCCGATGGGGTCACAACGCAAGGTTCCGGTGATCTACACGACAGCGGAGGTCAAGCAACCTTGACAATATATCCCACAGGATTTTTTAGCCGTTGATTCACATATCGGTGAAATACACGGCAACGAAGGTCGGGCATCCCTGACAGCATTTGCTTTTGGCAGTAAATTCAACAGAATCATGACATGTCCTGACGATACAAA